>JAHZMV010001202.1:1044-12023 GCA_027743765.1 Coecobrya sp. COE2 | reverse complement strand
GTGGACAACGGGAACAGAGTGGACGACTCCGGTGGTCACAACGGAAGAGGTCAAGACTCCAGCATTGGCGAAAGCCAAAGTGGAAAGGATGACGATAGCAATCTAAACACAGAAAAAATAATCCGAAATTAGTATCATTTTCGATTTCAATAAAATACTTAGGTATTTAGCACAAATAATTTTTGTCTTACGGATTGCATGATGATGGAGTTTTTTGGTGTTTGACACAACCTCAAAATAAGAGATGACTGAGTAAAGTGGAACTTTTGGAGTAAGTGATTCCATTCTAAAGCTTCAAGTGTCCTTTTATACTATATTTACATTTTTTACATTTTACTACACACATAACGGCGTTGGCGATGCCGGTGATGTTAATTGGCCCTTCTGACGTCCTGCTCCAGAATTTCTTATCCGTTCACTCCACACACATATCCTTTTGGTACAGTAAACGGATCTTTAGCAGACCAGACAATTTTCTTGGAATAAAACGCGGCATTTCATTATTTTGACAAAAAAGAATCAACATTTTTGTCGATTATCGCCGTAGGCATGTTATGTTAGCCGATTGCGTTATGTTTTGTGTCACAACTGCATTGACAGAAAGGTATCATCATTCTTACGACTATGTTAGTTATGATCATCATCTCATATTTTTTTACTTCCTTGCATATTTTATTCTAAAGAATGAAAAAATAAGCTTCCTGAAGATCACAACGGTCCTTTTCTCTAGGTACATACATCACATCACTCTAGCGAGTACAACGAACGATAAAACGTGTGGTCAAAATAAAAATAAGATGTACATAAATGGCCAGCACGTTTCTTCTGAAGACGCTACAGTACGTGTCAAGTTTAAGGTCATCATTGTTTGTGGATTGTCGTTACTAATCTTTTACACATATTCTCTAATTCTCTCTATTCCAAAAAACCACATCCCACTCGCCACATTAGTCGCAGACATCGAAAAGGTATCATGAACCAACTCATAAAAATGAAGCAAAGCTTCCGATAAGGTGATGGTGATGATGTGCAAAATTACACAGCGCAATTCTTCACTTTGGCTAGCGAAATTGTTGACGTCCCTGGGTGGCCATTACGTATGTTAAGTATGCAAACCAATGCCAGACAATAAATTAGACATTACATTATTGTTGGTGCCTATATAACAGTCAGCATGAATGAACATTCAAGTGCTTTTCGCAATTATGTATCTTTTTTACAAATAAACAACCAGATAACAAGAATCCGCTTGAGCTGACTATGGCATCTGCAATTACAGAAAGGAAATGCAATCTATACTAACTTTGTTGAACAGGTGGACTGAAAATTCTTTTCTGATGAAATCTTACAAGCGTCACATTCCTTTTTTTGGGGTTGATAAAAAACTAATGAATATTTATTGCAAATCTGTCTACAAAACCAATGAATTTCTGTAACAGACCAAATAACAGTCCATTTTTTTGTATTTCGGTCAGACATTACTATTTTTTGTGTTTAATGTGCGGCTAATTATTTTTAAGCATTTTAGCCATGAAAAAATCCAGTTTCTGTTTCTTCTTCCATTATTATCAGCACGACAAAAATGATTATGATGAGATAATTGAAGATAAAGTATCATTTTATATAGAGTTTATATTTTTTCTGGATTACTTAACTAGTTTACTATTTTTCTATAATAACAGACGTTTTCAAAGTTAATTATGACTTATATACGTTTTCTCAACAATTTAAATTGATGGAGGTGTATGAGTCGCAAACGGTGGACAAGAGATGGATGATTGTGGTAGCATAATTGATAGTATTTATCTGCCGCCGGAAACACTGCCTCCTGAGCCAGTACAAGTTTTATTAAAGCTTTGCAAAAGTATTTATGATAGCCCAGGGCTACAGCAGCGTAACTGTCGGCTTTGTATTCGATCCAATGAGAATGCAGTTTTAACAGCGTTTCAAACAGCTAAAAATTAATAATATACGGGATTTGAGTATGTGTCGAAATCTTGAATTTTTAAACTTTTGGTTGAAAATGTCTGAATGGCTTACTGAAGTGTACAGCCGAAGAATAACAAAATAGGTTATAACGGCGCCTGGAACGTAAATTAGCCCCTTTTCCAAGTGACCATTATTAGAAACCGGAAAGTGGAACATTTGAAGAATATTTTGACTTGAGCGGAGCCAATAGACCAAACAGACAGTCGAGATTTTTATGGCGTGCCAAAAGAAATAAGTTTGGTCAGAGTGGTTATAGTACCAGTGACCTAGCTCGTGGGCGACAACTGCTTCAAACTCCTTTGGCGTAAGGGCAACAGTTGTTAAATCTTCTTCGTCATCATACTCGTTGTAATTAGGTTCATTGCCTTGAAATACAATTATTCGTCGAAACCCTAAGAACCCGTAGTAAAAAGCGGTAGTTTGAGTGGAACCGCTGGGGTATATAATGACGTGATTTCTTGGAAACCCAACACGATTGCAAAGTATATGAAGACGTGCTTCTAGGATTGATGAAAATCTGCTCATTGGAATGTCGCTGTCTCGACGGAGTTTTAACATGTTTTCCTCTTCGTTAATAAGCAGCCATATTTCTAAGAATGGGTAGAGCAGAATGAAGACACTTGCCAGGGAAGCGAGAATAAACACTTGGGTCAGAACAGAAGTGGTCTCTAAATTCTGAAAAAATTTAAAGAAGAAAGTCTTATAACATCGAATTATCGTGTAGTCACTCATTTCATATTTTAATTTCCTGACCATCAACGCCCAAGTTATCAATCCAGTAGCCAATCCTCCGGGAACCAAGATTGTTACCAAATTGATCAAGTAGTTGTAACAGATTTCCGTTGAATTATTCCACTGTTCATACTTAGCCTTTCTAATAATCTGACGGTAGTACATGGGAATCATAAGAAACTCATAAGCCGCATAGCAAATCATTGCGAATGTCATGTTCCTTCCAATTATCGGATCCACAAACCAAGGCCATCAAGTAATTTAAATCGCCGGTTAGCCCCCAAATGAATGGCAATCCATCCAAGCTTAAAACAAGCTGCCAAGTTATAATATTTTACATGATAACTAGTTTCACATTATCTTTTAGAATTTTAAATTATAATCGTTATTATCCAAAGACAAAGCTTACTATCCATAATGAAATCACGTAAAACTTTTGCCAAGCTTCTTGCAACAATTTATCTGAATTGTAGCTCCTACTAAATGTCCAAATCATCTTCGTAATACAGCCCATCATCAAATCTTTGTATGACCAAAGGAACATCGTATATCGTGTGGATGTGCAAATACTACCTTAAAATACATACATCCCAATTAAAAATTTTCATCAAAATTGCAAACATCTTCAGATCATCACGTATTCAAAAACCAGTCATGTTGGATAAATAAAAAGTTTTCCATCTTCAGATCATTCTCATTTTCACTAATTTTTCCAAGTTTGAATTGATCAATACATCGAAAATTATAATCATACCTAACCTGTCTATAAATCAAGTACAATGACAAAATCAACTCCGCCAGAAACACACATATGAAAAATATCCGAGCCGCTTCATTATCGCTCAAATTATTATCGTTAACCGCCATCATGTCACTTGTTCACCCTTAAAACATCTTTCATTCTTCGGTAAATCTGCCCGTTAACAACAATTTATATATATGAATCTCTTTGAATTTAACTAACTATTTTTAAATCCTCACTAATCAATCACCAGAGATCACTGTCAAAAAGCGTGACTCAACTTACCCCATAGCAATTGCACAGCAGCAAAGCATTGTCTTTGTTCCCATCCGACTATATCCCACTCTGCATGCTTTGTTCAAGCAACGCTTCTCTTCTCTCAGATAAGCTTGTTGTGAGGCCATGAGCGCACTCTTCCAGGGAATTGGTCAACTATGCGGCGTGTTTGAAGAACGAGAGGCAAAAGCATGCCGAGCCGTACAATAAGCCATTCTGCTGCATCTCGGCTCATTCTGTTCTTGTGCGAGTTCAAGTGTAGAAGTGTGATTTCCTGGCAAATTTGTCCAGTGACGGGCGTTTAGACAGTTAAAAAGATTTAGTCTTTAAAATACCTTTAAAACCCTCTTTAGTGCTTGTTCTCCATTTTGGAGCTAAGGCTTAACGGCAACTTGCACTTTTTAAGTACAATTAAAAGTACCGAAACTTACCTTCTTTTTTNTTTTTAAGTACAATTAAAAGTACCGAAACTTACCTTCTTTTTTTTGATAACTTTTAAAAGTTTTTAAAAAAACTTAATTAAAATGGCTGTATCTACTGCTGAGCTTGCCTGCGTCTACGCATCCCTCATCTTGGCTGATGATGAAGTCGCCATTACCGTAAGTTTAGGGAGAAAAATTATATTTTATTTAGTTAATTGTAGGGTGGGTAAAGAAGGTGATGATAGTGAAGGGTATTTGATATTAATTTGTGGAGGGACATTATTAATGGGAAGTTGGAGGTGCTATTTATGCAAGTTATTTTATTTAATTTTGTTGTTCTTTTGATTTTTAGGGTGAAAAAATCCAGACCATCTTGAAGGCGGCTGGTGTTGACGTCGAGCCCTATTGGCCAGGTCTCTTTGCCAAGGCTTTGGAAGGTAAATTAGAGCTCTGATTCATGATTGATTTTACCAGTTACGGTTGACGTAAGGTTTTTGTGAGTTGTATTTTAATTGTTGTTGTATTTTTCTATCATTCCAATCAAAATTATACTATAAACATTAGCAATTTTATTCCAATGTTTTGTCAGTTAGAAGATAACTAATGTGCTTATTTGTTTTATCTTTCAGGTCTTTTTGACTAAAACGCACAAAGTTTATGATCCTCAGAAGACTCGCTGGAACGATACAACATGGCCACTTTTACCGGAGAAATTGGATGGTGCTGATAAATACAACAACGTGTTCATTATTACTTGCCGATATTTTCCTGTAAAAAATCATGTTGGAGGTTTTCCAGTGACCGAAAAATAAAAAAATGTAAAACAAATTTTCTCTTGTGAATATTCATACAAGTTTTTATCTTAAGAACTGATCAGATCGTATTGGTTTATGTCCATTTACAAAGCTAGCGAGAGTGAAGTGGCTTGCATTGTCCATAATCATAGGCTACGTGCGAATTGAATAGTTTATCGTCCATCTTAAAGGTGAAACTCGCGTATTGATATTTTTTATAGTGCATAATTTAGTATTAGTCTAATCTCGCATACAAAACCACAAAGTTTCGACAAAAAATTTGCAAAGCTTGGTCGTTTGCCGTTGATGTCCCTTCACTATATATATCCGAACAGTTTTGAAGCTTCAATTGCTCTTTTCAGTCGTTTTTCACATTTCATAATAGCGTCCCAACATGTAATTTTATTTACCTACAAATAAGACCCGGAATCGAATCAAAAATTGCTATCGACAGAGATAGCAATTACCTTAAAAAAGTATAGCCTGTGCTGTAAGTATAGTAAGTGGACAAAGCAGCTTGTCTAATTTGTACAATTATTGGTATGAATAGGCAGCAACAGTAAAACTACTTGTGTTCTGTTTAAATTTTTCATAACTTTCGATTGCCAAAACATGCTTCAGTAAATTAGCTTTCCCACACATTCCAATCATTTCACCACTACACATATAACATGGCACAACGCGGTTTTATGCACTTCTAAAATAGTTTTCTTTCTGTGAATTCTTGTGTTGTTTTGATTAACTGACAAGTTATTTTAAGAATCGTACACCTTGCCATTTACAAAATCAACTTGACTGTTCACTTTTCCAGTTTTCATATACATTAATTAAATTATGCATACTTTTGCAATCAAGATGATGAGCCTTGTTTGAAATAATTGTTCATCCTGGTTTTCTCATTTTTCTCTCATGTCATATATGAGGGACGGTTATAATCGTCGTCACTGTGTATTTTGTATATACACTGCAGTACAGTAGCTTGTCATCAATATAGGAAAAGTCGATCAGTTTAATTAGTAATAAACTCTCAATTGCTACAATTATCGATCCACGTGGGTATTTATATGAACAGGTTTTAGACATGCATCCGGAATGCATGCCGTGAATCTAACAGACTCAAGTCAGCGTTACCACTACTGCCGCTGCTGTGACATAAGGCTCAAATAGCAGAAAAATGTCATATTCGTTACTGTCATGTTTGGAGAAAGGAAAAATTAAATAGAACATCGAACGGAAAAGCACACTTCACTCAAGCGTTTTATGAGGGTCGTCCTGAAATGTCATCAGCAAAGTGCAGTTTTTTACTGTTTGTCTTTTGTTTCTGGTGATCGCAAGAGGAAAAGTAACAGCCATCAGGAGATGGTCATATTTTCAGCAAAACTGGAAGAAAGTAGTTTCCCTTGTAACAGTCAGTTTTAGATGTAACCGTCAGCCCAAAAAATGGCTAGCATACTTTCAAGTGACCAAAACGGAAGAAAGAGCTCAACGGTGAAATGTTTAGCCTGGGGCATTGTGATACTTGTGTAGTTTTCTGAGTGATGGAAAGGGAATAAAGTTTAATTGTTCAGTTATACACGTATAAAGTTTTAAGATGAGCCACGGAGTAAATGAAAATACGTCAGCAAAGTGCAGTTTTTTACTGTTTGTCTTTTGTTTCTGGTGATCGCAAGAGGAAAAGTAACATCCATCAGGAGATGGTCATATTTTCAGGAAAACTGGAAGAAAGTAGTTTCCCTTGTAACAGTCAGTTTTAGATGTAACCGTCAGCCCAAAAATGGCTAGCATACTTTCAAGTGACCAAAACGCAAGAAAGAGCGTGGTGAAATGTAGCCTGGGGCATTGTGATACTTGTGTAGTTTTCTGAGTGATGGAAAGGGAATAAAGTTTAATTGTTCAGTTATATATAAAGTTATAAAATGAGCCACGGAGTAAATGAAAATACGCTGGTGTACCAGGTAGAAAGCGACATTCTTCGACATAGTCGCCTGACCAAACTAAGTCGTCGGACAGATCCCACCTATTTCACTGGAAGGGCTGGGATCGTTCGTATACTGACCCTGGTTATGGGATCTCTCTCAGTTTTCCTCATGACGCAAGGCTTTTATCCGGAAAAGCTTAATATCGATGACCCGGATCAGCAACAAACCGTCGTGATGATGAAAAGTGCTACTTTCAGTGGATACAAGATAAGCGCATATACCCTATCCTCCATTGCATTTGGCGGTTTAACTATCGCAATTTCCGCTGTGTTCATTGTCCTCTTGTATCTATTCCTGGAAGTTAGATGTGATCTGGTTTGGGAACGAATTGTAAGGAAATTATAAAAGTATTAAACATGTAAAAACATAAAAGGAGCCTATTTTCATTTTCATATGTCGTTTCTATTTCAGAATCAAAGGACCCACGTACTGGCCTGCATCTTATCAGTGGCTGCCGCATTTTGCGATGTGATGTCCATCCAAAACATTCAACAGCATAATTGTGACACGTTGCGGTGCAGGGAGGAGGTGTATAGCACGAGAAATTTGAAATTTGAAGAGCCTTTTTACCCACCCTACTTCTTCTATCATTACCTTTCATTCGTACGTCACAAACAAGTTACCGTAAATTGCCCATTTTTTAACTCTCCAATTTCAACTGTCAAACCATAAAAGTCAAAGCATTCAACAAAATTAATATGTACTTTAATTGCTCCAGGTGGGATTTCTAATCAATGCCATGCTCTACTCAGTCGCGTCCAGAATTTGGCTTAGGAACGATGATACATGATACAAAAAAGAGTTTTGCGGTGCAGGGAGGAGGTGTATAGCACGAGAAATTTGAAATTTGAAGAGCCTTTTTACCCACCCTACTTCTTCTATCACTACCTTTCATTCGTACGTCACAAACAAGTTACCGTAAATTGCCCATTTTTTAACTCTCCATTTTCAACTGTCAAACCATAAAAGTCAAAGCATTCATCAAAATTAATATGTTCTTAATTAATTTCTCCAGGTGGGATTTCTAATCAATGCCATGCTCTACTCAGTCGCGTCCAGAATTTGGCTTAGGAACGATGATACATGATACAAAAAAGAGTGGCAAGTATACCACCGAACGACCACTTGTGAAGTTTCTTCGAATATGCCATAATAAAATACAACAAATTTATAATAGTTGATAATTATTTGCTACTTTTCAAAATATTTTTCCGTGTAATAAAATACTAAGTATTTTAAAGGAAAAAGTTGTATTTTACATTGTTTTCTTCCGTAATCTGTCTTAAAACGCAATTCTTGACCACACAAACCCTTTTAGCATTCATGTCAAAGAATAGGTTTCAGGGAAGTAAAGAATGCATTATTATTGCATGCATCTTGAAAGTGTATTTAATTGAATTTAATCTAAAAAGCAAACTTGTTTGTTTTAATGGCGATTTGTAGTACACATTGACCTACCTACATAGTCGTATAATATCTTATTTAATGATAATTTTGATAGTATCAAAACGTTAAAAATTGCAGAAAATTCAGGAAATAAAGAAATGCTTGCAATGATGAGTTGATGAGGTATATAGTGCGCAGCTTTTTTTCTACATTTTTGCAAAAGAAAACCTGTCATTTGAGTGAAACCTTCCCCATTGTAATCTGATGAATTCTAAAATTATTCAGTTTTTAGGTGCTGCTGCTGGCTGTTGACAGACTATCCTTACGAAGTACACGAGTCATGTAACATGACATGAATATATGATCAGTTGAATTAGAATGTTAGTACTACCACATAATGTTATGTATTATTATTGTAAATATGTATATTTAAATTATTTCAAAGTAACGCTTTTCACGTGAACGACCAACATACAGACATAAAATGTACAAAAATATTAAATTCACTGAAGCATTCAAACTAATGGACTCGTCACAAGTCACAGTCTAAAGCAGCAGCATCAAAAAAACCCCAGACCAGACCCACACAAAATTAAAATACCACATAATGTTATGTATTATTATTGTAATATGTATATTTAAATTATTTCAAAGTAACGCTTTTCACGTGAACGACCAACATACATACATAAAATGTACAAAAATATTGAATTCACTGAAGCATTCAAACTAATAGACTCGTCACAATTCACAGTCCAAAGCAGCAGCATCAAAAAAACCCCAGACCAGACCCACACAAAATTATAATGATACTAGCATTGCATTGATTGTTGTGTTGTGGCATACATTTTGTGATTTAATTACAATATATCCAATATAATATCTGTTTTCTGCTTTTAATCATTTTGTGGTACATACAAAAACACAATCAATCACGGCATTTAATATCATATTTATTGTCAACTCCTCTTAGCCATCAAGGTTTTTTCTGTCTGCATCAATACAGATACATGTAACTTTGCTTGCTGTGTGGTTGACAATTTTTTTTACGGTCACTCACAAGTTTCACCTTATAACAAGCAGTTTGATTAAAAAAGGTGTACACTTTTGATGGACAAGGCAAATATAAAATAAGGCAGTAATACTCGGTAAAAATTGATAATGCCGAAATTTAATTGAAATCTGTTTTGTTTGTGTTCAAAATTGGAGGCTCTTATTGATTTCATGAAATGGTTCACTGTTTGTCAAACATGTTATTGTAAACTTTGCTTGCAGCAAAGTGTAAAGTTTATTTTGGAATACTGGTTAACAGTGCCTTGTACATCAAGTATCACTTAACCCGGTTTGTCCAGTTCCGTGTTAATTGAAACGCATATTAGAGCATTCGGTTGGGGCTAATTGATACTAATTAATTTTTTCCACTTATACTCAAGCTGCATTATATACACAAGTGTGAACTAACAAGGTAGACTTGTCATAAATATCTGTTTTTAAATTTATAAATCATCAACATTGACTACTGCAATGTACATTCTTCTGGTTACTTTGTTAGCCTGTAAACGCTATGTGTATCATCAAGTACATTAAAACGAGAGATATTTATGACTTATGAGTAGAGCAAATATTTATTTATTTACGTCCAGCGTTTCGTACATGCATGCTTAGCTACAGGTTAAACAAAGCTTGTCAGTGAGCCCGATTGCACCATTTTCACTGAAAGTTATCCACTTCATGGTAAAAAAATGAAAAGTTTAAAAGTTTGTGGCTTCATAAACATTATATCCGTATACCTATTATACGAACATGAACCCCGTATTCACTATCAATTTATCATCAACTTAGGCAGCATAAAAGAACATGATAGATAAACCGCTGTAAACTTTCCGTACGTTATTATAATAAGCAGTTTAGATAAAAAAGGGATTTCATGGTGTGTCAGTTTTGTTTTGTGGGCAGAAAACGCAAGGATTACTTTTTTTATTTCGGTTAATTGTTCTGCCAGTTGTACAGTAGTGACTGGAAAGGTTACTGACAAACAACAATTTTTTTTCGTATATGTGGTTTCGGTAGCGTTATCTTTAAAAACCACTCCTCCAACGTAGGATTAGATAGAAAATATGGAACGGAAGTGGAGAGGCTATTAATACAGTAATAACAATAAAAATCGATAAGATTCTTATTGTGAGTGTATTATCACAAGCTTATTAGTCATAGCTTGCTGATATAATAATGGGATAATATTTTTTGAAGGCTTGCCACTTTCGATGTGACTGATTAAAAATTCAGTGTTTGCAAACGCGTCGCATTATGACATCATTTAAATACATATACCAAAATTCTGCCTGATTGACGATTATTTGCATCAGCAACAATCAAACTAAGAACAAAGAGATAAAAAAACGTTCCAGGGGATATTTGTTCGGTCCGATATGAAATTCAAGTCAGGAGCGATCTAACGGTGACAATTTGTGAATTATTGACTGATTTATGCGTGGGTGTCATTAGTGTTGTTGTTTAGGGAAAACTTTAGTAGGAAACTCAGTTTTTTATGACAAGTTGAGAGTTCAGGTAGCTTGGCGTTGGTTCCGTCACAGCACTTATTTTTGTACATCTCCATGAAAAAGCAAAGATGGATACCATCTTGGAGCAACTTGACTTG
>JAHZMV010001200.1:0-26755 GCA_027743765.1 Coecobrya sp. COE2 | reverse complement strand
CAATCCAGGAAAATTGGATGGAATGTTTCCTGTTGCTCCAGCCGAACTACGATTTCCAAAATCGCAATGGTAAATAGCAGTCTCTATCATTTTAGTATGTTACACAGAAACCACAATCGCACAAAGGAGCCACACAAGAAAACATGCAACAAGAGAAGAAGCTAAAATCCTCTCCTCAAGATTATAATTTTATTCTAGAACTGCCTTCTCTTTTACTAGTTCTTTCTCTGTTCACCCCTTTGATGTTATGCCAAAATGCTCTTGGAATGTTTACGCGAATCGTATTTTTGTAGAAATTCGTATGGAAAGTTAACTTTTCATCCTTTATCAAAAGCACAAGACTCTGCATGAATGTTAGTGCATAAATAACTTTCTGTTAGAAACATAAAAAGTATAAAATCTAGCTGTATTTGAGAAAATCATAAGTTTAAACCAGTTTAAACTACTTTTTCTAAAAGTAAGGTCTCTCAATCCCAATGTCTATACACACAAAATATATAGGCTACACAGTATAGTAAACTGTAAACTCAACAGGATGCATAGCTTCACATTGAAGAGTAGTAGCTGGTGTCTTTCAACTCAACACTCACTCCACATCTTGAACTGCATCACTTGGCAAATCTAGTTTTATATTATATATAAGGCCTGTGCTTGTACATTTTAAATTATGATAAAAAAATTCCCTGCTACTGATAGTGGAGAAAGTCGATTATATAGCTGTGAGAAAGAAAGTTCATAACAGTTCATTTCTATCCAACAGTCATCTTTTTGAAATCATGGAATGGAACGGCCATTATCACAACGTTATATTGTAAACAATCAGAGCACGCGCACGACGTATGCATTTCTGTAGAGCGCTTGCTTAGAGGAAATTTTAAGTATCTTATATAAATGACATGTATTACATTGACCATTTCTTCTATCAATGTTAGGACTCTTCTAGCTTAGATACAAGTGATTCATTAGATTCGTTATACTCTCCACTAAAATGAAGGGAAAGTAAAAACATAAAGTATATCAAATAGTCACGTTTGATAACACTCGCTCCCTGTCATTCTTGTTATTTTGCAGAAGCTGAGCTGAGAGAGAGCTTTCGTGCTTTAGAGAACTGAATCAAATTGTGTAGGTGACAGATATGTATACTACGAGACTACGACTTATAATACCTTCATGCCTTATAGGAATATGTTATAGCAGTGGAACTAAGGATAGTAGGTATTTAGGTGTCATTCCATTCCTGACTGCTACCAAACAACCCATTAACGATCCATTGACATGATATTTTCTTTCTACCCATATGAATTATTCAAATTCTTGGAAATAATACTGCAGAGATCAAAAACAAGATTGGTTGTTTTGTCAGATGAGATCAATTGCTCTGAATCGTGAAGGGAATTGTAAAATCAATATATTGAACAAGAAAGGAAAATTGTAACACTCATCATGTAATATTACTCAAGATCAAAAATTCAATATTTTGCAATGCTTCAATAATTTCCTTTAAATGGTAATGCCGTTTGTTATGTGGGAAGAAATGGAATCAAATTAGAAGTGTATGTATCAACATCAACTCTTTCCTTACTTTCCTACCTACAATTACAATTAGTCTTTCTTTGTGAAGCTGACAATATGATATCATACATTTACATTTCCAGCAAATAATAAGTAGAGATTTTTTTGACAAGCAAGCAATTTTACAAGAAATTTTAATTTTTGCCGACATAAAAGAAAAAATATAACTTTGTTATTACCGATATGTCGATGTAGTGATCCCAGGCGTCATTGCAATAGAGAATGGAGGCCAAAGGTTAATACTATTATGCCCTACACAGCACACGCCAGGCGTTGTTGCTGTGTTCAGAGCTGCATTTTTACCTGCAAGACATTCCAAATGCGGTTGCTTCGCTGTGTGAGTGTCGCCATCCCAGCTAGAATTTCCTGTCCGTTTTAATCCGTGAGAAGCCTCAGCCTGTGTGTAGCAGTGCTATTTAAAAAAGTTTGCTAACAATTATGGTTCTTTGCCATTGACATACATTACAACGTTTAGCCAAATGGAATGCTGTATGAAATGTTAATATTATATTATTTGAACTATATTTGGAGTTCTTAAAATCTGAAGTTAAACTCAACGCAGCAATCACTAAAATTTTTAATTGAAGAATAAAGGGGCTTTTGGAGAATATATTCTATTATGGGAAAGTCAGTAAAATACAAAGATTTACTGAGCAGGCCATATTTCATTCATCTAAAAAGACTAGCTGTTTGCTAAAAATGTTACCGTATTTTTGTGTTTGCATTTAGTACGTCTCTGGCATCTCGACAGTTTGAGGTAATATGAGCACTTGTCATTATCATTGCTCATTGAAGTTGAGGAAGCAACTGGTAATACCTTTTCGGGGTGCCTGTGCCGACATTCTCTATGAGTTCCAGGTGCCATTGAGCTTTTACCTCGGAGTTCCCGGTGACGTTGAACCATATATTTTTCCATTGCTTCATTATGCCTACAAAGAATTAATGATCATGAAAGCTTAGTTGAATGCTAAAGTAGCAAGAAAATAACGAAAAAAAGCAAATTTCAAATCGGAACCTTTTTCAAATGATTTACAATTACGGCAATAATTGCACCGGATGTTAAGCAATCATGCTATCATGAAATACTATTATTTCATATTATCATGTATACCGTGATATTTTATATAAAAGAAGACACGTTTCTTTCACCTGCTTAATCTTTCCTCAGTCAGTGGACTAGCACACAGATCACGATCTCCACTTTCGTTCTCGTTGCTGCCTCCGCTGGAAAGCCTTATAAAAAGTTATAAAAATACATAAAATACATGTTACGTGTACACCAAATGTCATGTCGAGACATTTCTTTCTCTCATTCTCTACCGTTTTGTCTCACTCCATTTTGTGAGTATACTACTCACCTAACATTTGAACCCGAGCTGCAGTCACCATTTGTTGGCGAACTTTTACTATCCGAATCTGATGATCGATTAGCAGATTGGCTTGTTTCCATCTTGCCACTTTCGGCTGACTCGTCCGAACGTACGGTCTTTGGTTGACTTTGAAAAAATCTGTTCAATACAAAAGTAACGTTGAACGTTATCTTAAGTGCTTGAATGATTTACAGGTGAAAGCACCTGTTTTTGTCACTTTTTGTATAAAGTGCTAATGACATTCCATCTTTCTGAACAAACCTTTCTATGTTTTCTCTATAGTTAAGTTGATTATAACTTGGTGGAGTTTCCGAACTTTGATTGCTTCCAGACTGGTCATCATGATGAGGAGAAATTTCTCCGAGCATGACAGAGTCCCTTTCCAACACGGATAGCATACCACTGCATTGAGAACCTGACTTGTCGGAATTCTCCGTTTTAGTCATTCCTTCCAACAAACTTTCCATTAATGCGGCCAAGTCTTTCCTGCGACGAGATGACTGTTGCCTTAAGGGATCACACAGACGCCTCGTGACAGTCTATATGTTCGTTCAAAACAAAGAACACACAAGTGGAAATGATGGAAGGCTAGAATTCCTTCAGCGAATTAGATGTAATTTTATATTAAAATATTCAACATACTTTGACGGTTGTCTTTCTAACCTCTGTTAAAAGCCTTTTGATGTCATTTTGACATTCTTTACTATCCTCCAGAACCTGATCAGGTACTAGTTTTTCGTAATCTGTTTCCTCTGTCGGTTGCATAAATACATTTGGATTGGTGGGACCCTTTAAACGACAGTAGCATACAAAACATAATGAGCCTCTGTCCATGTTTAGATGAATGTAGAATACGATACATAATTGGGTAATGCATACCTTTACTACTCTATGCTGACCTATGACAAATTCCAATTTCCAACTCCATGGATTTATAAAACATGACCAGTCCGTTTCCAGCATTGCAAAAGTACCATTGTACGCGCGAAACCGATATGGTTTACTTCGGAAAGGTTTTCCCTGTTCTTGCATAACTAAAACCGGGAAATTTTCTTAAAATTTCGTTTTTGCCATGCTATGACTATGCGCGATAATTCTATACCAGACTTACCACCCTCGTAAATATCTTTCATTAATCCCATATCATCTGGATGATAATAATCCAGTACCGAATTTCCAATCAAATCTTGTGGCAGATGGCCCAAGTAGTTAATTGCCTCTGAATCCATGTGTCCAAAATGACAACTTGCAGAGTGACGCGTCACAAACTTTCCTGGACTCAGAGGCGTTTCGTCAGGAACTATAAAAATTGTGATTGTGTGCAGGATAAGTATTATAAATAAAATAAAGTAAATGCATATGAATTTGAATGCATGCATCATGAACATTTTACATTGATATGCAGATTTAATTCGATTGGCCACAATCACAAGATGAACAGTAGAATTGGGAGTATTAGAGTTAGCGAAAGCAGACTTTTTTGATGTGGGAACACCTAGCTTTGCCCCGTTTCCTCCTCCACCTTCTCCACCACCAGGTGGTGACCCTGTTCCATTGTTATTTGTTGAATCAGATTCATTCATCAGAGCCGATGATGGAGAAGAAATATTGTTGGAATTCTCTCCTTCACTCCCAGTAACTTGTCGGGAAGAATCATCAGTGTTACCGATTGGACCACTGGTTGGACTATTAGCCATTCCTATCCGAATTTCAGTGTTGTCCTTTTGAGAGTTTTCTACTTTCTTCAAAGTCATCGACAATTTGAAGGGATAGTAGTGGACGCTTTTATCCACAACTCCAAATCCAACCGTTTTAAGCCCTCTGTACTGTCGAAGCCTACAGTAGAAAGGCTCGGATTTCACCCTCGCAGCTCCTACACAATACATAATTGATTTAAACGATTTCATTTCTTTCTAGAAAGTACTGGAGAACGCATGCTTTCACTTTGATGCATAACTTTCTCCAGGTGTAGCATGTGCTTTCTCTTACAAACTGGTATAAAGCAGCCATTCATCAACATGAAGTTATATAATTGTTCTCGTAATAAGTTATTTTTGATTTCTCTATGCACCAGGCTTATGGGGGTGAGTTTATGAAAAAAATTAAGGAATATTTGCATACCAGTGGCAGCATTCGTATTGGTGCCCTGGCTTTGTTCATTGATTGGGAAGGTCATGCCACAAGTAATGTGACTTGCAAATGCCATCCTGTCTTTCGGATGAACGAAATCAATGAAACTTCTTCCTATGAGCATATCCTTTGGAAACCCCAGAAGGTTGGAAATACTAGGTGTGATGTACACCACGATCCCGTCGTCCAACGAAACAACCGAGGCAAATGTATCCTGTTATTGTTGAGAAATTGAAAACAAAATTATTATCACATTACAAGACTTATTGAATAGACATATTCCGAACGTGTGGGATGAGGATAATGGATGAAGTTAGTATGTATATATGTATTTCGCTTGATTTGATGTTGGATAATAATATTGCAAGTTTGTAAGTATATACGTACACACTAGCTCAAAAGATCATTAAAAATGTGTTGGAGTAATGAGTGATGAACATGATGCTGAAACATGACACAGAAATATCACGTCGTCACTAGATCACGTTGCTGAGGGTGTGAAACTGGAGTACGCTGTGGCTTACAAGGAGCAATTACGAATTTGTTAGGATTCCCTAACAAATTCGTAGTAAGGAAAGAGTACTTCAATGATATTAGTAAATCATCAACTCTTCCATGTTTTAGTAAATAAAATGTACTGCTGCAATATTTTGCAAGCAAAGTTTGATTAAATATTTTATGAAACGCATTCAAGTGTTGAAAAAGCAATCTAGCATTATGAGTGAAGTACAAAGAAGATTAAAACCGCATATTATGGTATAATTTACAATGAAACTCTGGAAGTTTTAAAAGTTAAATCTAATACGGTTGTAAACAATTTTGTTTTTGTGCACACTTTTCCACAAAGTTATCAATGATGTGTAGGTATGTACATTGTAGATGAACGCTTATTTGTAGAGATATAGCTGTTACCTTTCCGAATTTAATTTCCTCATAAGTAAGCTTGAATTATATTGTTATGTCTGCAGTTCTTAGTTCTTACCCTGTTCACCTTGTTGGAATTTAATGTTTCGGGAAATTTTCTTATTACTAAATAAAGTTGATCTAACATTACCTCACTGGAACCGCCATCAACTTTAATGTCATTGGAGAAATACTCCTGCCATTTCATTCCAGAAATCGTTTCCACCCCTTCATTCTCATCGACAATCTCAGAATCTGATGAGGAGTATATAAATGATGTGCAATAATTAATTCATCGCATTCTCATCTCGTAAATATTTTTCCATTATAAACAAAAACTATAAAATGATGGTATTTTTAGCTTAATACATTTTTCCAGGTCCTTTTTCAATAAACACAAAGAATCGGACAAACCTGTCATCGGCTTGTGAAATTTTTTCATGCAGCTCAAAGCATGAGTTAATGCGGCCATTTGGAGGGCCTTGCTGTCGTGCGTACTGGACGCCCTACTACCCGGTGACATAATTTGAGATTGGCTCAACTGCTGCTGTGATCCTGTCGGAGTTGTCGCATTTCCTGATCCAGTTTGATCTATTGATTGCGACTTCGAGTCCTTGGTCGTATCATTGGATAAACGTACCTCTGTTTTTTCACCTGACTTCCGGTCGTTCTTTTTCTTTTTCCCTTGTCTTTTTGTAGAGCCCCCTGGAGTCGGGGATGATGCAGACATATGCGATTGGCATTCCGCGCTGAACATTTTAGAACATGATGAACAATGAGTGCACATGAACACATTGTTAATTGTCTGTACTAGCAAATGGAAATATACTTTTATCCTAAAACACTTACATGGACACAGGGGCATTAGGATGCGGTGGATAGGCAGTGCTACTTTCACTTGAAACTGAGCTTTCATGGGATTTGCTGCTCCCAGAGCTATAAGAAATAACGTGATTTCCAAAATATAATAGGTACTAATAATTGTATATGTAGTTTTCTAAATTATCCATGCAGTTTAGTTGTCATATATGTAAATGGTATAGGCTTTACGTTTAGGCTTGTTAGATTTGCAACAATTGCAATTGAAAGTCAATTACTCGTTCATTTTTTTCAAATATATACTACAAAAATTAGACCATACTACAGGAATGTTTTCAAATGAATATGCTAAAACAGCGTCGTTGCGTGAGTATTGTCAGAATCTATTGAGTATTTGTTGATCAAGTCAAAGAACTTCTTTCATAACACAACCCTGCGACACGAAATCTACTATACATAAAACGTCCATAAACTTTATACGTATTCTGAGGGAATGACGCTTAGCAAGTGAAAACCAGTTAAAAAGTTGCAAAAAGATCAAAGAAAGCAAACGAAAGCGCAAATCAATACATTTTTACGAAATACTTTCAGCATTACTGAACTGCTTCTCGGCTAAACAGAAATTATGAATGATGATACATGTATCTCATAATATATTATATGATAACACACAAACTATTATACTCTTCTGATATTACACTACGTCTATTACTCTCGCTGCAAAAGTATCGCACTTTACCCCAAAAATTAATAATTTACATAAATTGAACAAAGAGCAGAGCAGATAGATTTTACAGATTATTTAAAAAAATACCTGCGTTGAGTAGATTTGTTAGAGCCATAACCAGAATCTGAAGCAATTTTCGGATTCACGGAGCTTCCAACACGTTGTTGCTGCAGGTCCCCCGATTCGTTCATCCTGAGTTTCTGTATAAAAAAATATACCCAGTTGGATTAAATAAACTATATGTATAATTTATTCCTGGAATATTGCCAAATATATTAGTAAATTTGTATAACTTTTCTCGTGTGTGAAATGACAATTTATTTATTCAAATACCTATACATACATAAATGTACACAATACCTATATTATACATACTATGTACTGAATTTACTTCATAGTTTTATGATGTTTTCCTTTGCTTCATTAAAACCGAAATTCAACTTGTTTCCGCTACTTTTCTTTTCTTTTGTAAATTCGACACTTTCATAATGACCCCATTATATCCTGTTGAGTAGAAACCTTCAACCTTATTGCCTATGCTAGTATGCGAGTTGATGTTTTGAACTGGTACGCTATCTTATATAAATGTAAGCAGTAAGACGCTCATAACAAGGATGCTGGAAAACTAATGAATTCGAATGATGTCGTAATAAGCATTAAATTACTTCATTTCTTAAACCTTTCCATTTTCCAGTCTGTAGCTAGTGCAATGTAGCTACAACTTACAACTAATGAAAGTTTGTTTACACAACGTACTAGAACCGACATGAGTATTCTCTAAGATATCTTAGCAAACTTGAGTACCTGTGTAGATAAAGTATGTACATATTTATGTGTTATGAAATTTGCGATGTTGTTAATTTTTGCGCATGTAGTAAACACCTTCAGATTAGTACTTATAAAAATTATTAACATTTGTATGTTTGTATAAGGGTTACCGTTTCTTTACACTCACACACATACACATTTACAACCACTTCATCATGTCACCCTACCGTCAAATTGATTGATTTTATGAACACTTCGAGACTAAATGGGATCTACAACAGTAAAAGCAATCTTACTAAAACATCCTTCAACTATTAATGTCCTTAACACAACTGTGCAAAGAAAATCAATCTGCCTACGTGAATAGTTCTGGTTCAAAAATCCAACAACAGTGGAAAGCGTAGTTTATGTTTTAAGAATATTTGAGAGACTTTTAGTACCTATGTACATAAAATATTATATGATAAATGAGTATGAATGGTTGCCTTTACATGTTTCATTTGACAAACTACATACTACATATGTAAAAACATATATTATTATGTACCAAAATACATATTACAATCACATAAAGTGAACGATGAGCTTTAACAAAAAATTTAAAAAACACTCTTTCGATTTTATCTCCTAAAATGTAGCTTATTTCTAAAGAAGTATTCATGCAGCACATATTCGAATTTATTCGGGGTGACGTAACGTCACGAATCATGAATTACCAAAAAGAAGCGCAACACTTTTCATAATCTTTTATTTTATTCATTAGGATTCCAGGATACGAAACAGTATAAATCATAACAGACGAAGTCTTTTCGAATGGTATTTCCATTATAGGAATAAGGAATTATTATTATAGGAATCCTATCCATATAACATTGAAATTTCTTGCGTAAATGAAAGGAAAAACGTAATAAGCGAGCCATGTTTTGCATTGACTGTGATTTTAATTTATAATTCCTAATTGATAAGGTTTTCGTAAAAAGTATATGCTTGGCTTTATGGAGAAAATGTGCCTAAAGTATTCATGTAAGTGCCATTATTTTAGGTGAGCACATTACTGACTTGTCTATAATCTAGTTCAGCAATAGTCTTAATATTTAAAGAACAAACGTCTGTAACCTCAAATTTAGTTTCAATTTTCAATCAAGTCATATCGCTCTAAATAAATATTTAAATGATGAAATAAAACGAATGTTAGCATTTTGCTCTTTCCATATAACATACAAACAGTGAGATTACGTTCTGATCTTTAATCGTTACAGTGATCAATGTTGACGCGTTTGGGTATGCTCATATTACTTTCAAAAATATAATATTAAATTCATGAGGTCATTAGTGCTCAACTCTCAACTAGACAGAAAAACAGATTTTCATATCCGCAATTCCTAGAACGTATGGGGACACGGTTTATTATTCTGTTTTTCACTCAAGTTTCCTTTTAATTACCCGCTCCACAATATGCTTACTCTTGTACAAAAAATGACTAATTGGGAACCCAAACTTCTTATAAGTTCCATACATATTTCAAGAGAATTCCATGTTCATTATTACCTATCCATTGTAACTTTATTTATGTTATAAATTGTAGAAAGGATAGATTTTGTCAGTGTGCGCTGTAAACAATTTAAAATAGTACTATGAAATATAATGAAATTCACGAGAACAATTAAACTATGAGAAAAAGTTGAGCATATTTTCATTCAAGACTATTTGGCGACTGACTAACTGTACTATACTGTGTATTTAATATTTTACCGAAATAATTAATAAAACTATGACGTACACGCAGCTGAATTAGTGGCGGTTGACAATAATAATGATATTTGATAGTTTTGCAGACTCAAATCTGTTTACTATTTTGATGATTGGTAAGATTGTTCGTTGATATTATAATGTTCTGTTATTCGTACAAGTATTGCATTGCACAATGAGTTCGCAAAGTTTCAGTTTTCACCATATCAAGTGAAAGCATTTTTGCATCCTATCTAAGCGCATTCATTTCCTAAGACGTTTATATGAATATATGTGCGTCTTTCGGCTCTAATAATAGCTGTAACCGAAACAGTTATTGGCCAATTTCCTTTGTGTCAATTGATATGTTATAGTATTTTTATGCTGGAGGATCAGTACGAAGAAGCAAGTAAACGCATGCTTTTGTGTAACTCTGCATTTTTCTAATAATGACATTAGGTAAATTGTAGCTAATTTGACATTTGTGGATGTAGCAAACTACGTAGGTATATGGATGGATATCGTTATTACAATTAAAAATACAGTTCCCAAAATGTGGAAAAATAAGCCTGACTGTTTACATACAAGAATAAAAGAAGAAGAAAATGTGTTACATATTTCCTTTCTTCGATTTCGCTACTAAAATAATAACTTATAGTTTATGGTGACATCTAGGCATAAAAATATTACGGTTGTAACTATATTTAAATGTCAGTAATCCAAAAATATGGTATGTAATCTAGTAAAATCTCAGATAGCCAGTCTAACCATAAGTAACTACATTACATATAATTATAAGCTCAAGGTACATAAGATTTCAAGATTTCATCTCTGGGTTAATATGAGACACGTTGTGTTGCCGTTAATATGAGTATGATGTATGTATTTACTTTTACTGGCCTTTATTATTATAGATAATATCTTTTAATATTTTCAAAGAGGATGTTATAAATTATGTATAGATTCGAAGAATAATCGAATTTGTAAAGCAAAATAGGATCAACATCTTACCCCAATTGTGAGTTCGTTTCCAAAATAAAGTTGGCAAAGAAGATATTTGTACAGATAGCTTCTACACGTAATATTTTGTTCCGAGAAGATGGTTGATAGTGCCACTGCGACCTTTTTGAAATATTTAAAAGTGCATTTTTATATTGGTATTCACATTAACAATCGCACACTGTGAATTGTAATATCAGTTTGCTTAAACTGGACATGTATATTCGTTATTTTCAAACGTAATTTCAAACCCATACGTAGAACGTCAGTATTAAAATCTCAAATGGTGCCAACTGCCGGTCTAATTTATGGATTATTATGAATCTGTAATGTTACAAGTTATGTGACAACAAATTCGCATTTTCAAAAATAGACTAAGCTAAAAACGCAGGTATCAGTTTGCTTTCACTCCCATTCCCTAACAAATGATTCCAAAAGTAACACACTGTAATCTTGACGGTCACCAAATGGCATATTGGCATTATCTCAACCAGCCGTAAAATAGTTTTGTACAATTACTACTTATGCATCGGAACTGGGTGTCTAACTTACAAAATTTACGAAGCCATAAGATGTCTCATGACAAAGCAAAAAGAACTTTTTTCTATTATAATTGGTGTGCTATATAGAAAATATGCATTGGAATAAGGTGTCAGTGGTGTCACTTATTCTGTCAGTTCATTCTTTTCGTATAACCAACCGGTTAAATTCATTACAGTGAAAACCAAGGAGCAACTAGTTTTCAACAATAATTAAGACGGACATGTATGCCTCTCAATAAGGCTAATATGAATCCAACTCTCACATACGCTTGCATACAAAATAAAATCATGAAGTAGACCAAGATAACTCACATAATCTATAAAATAGTTATAAATCAATATTTTAATTCAGTGATACCCCGGACTGGATAAAATATCACTTTAATAGGAGTACTGACCACGAGAGAAGAAAAGTTCTTGAATAATTTTTATAGTGAGCTATCAATATGACCTGATTCATGCGTAATTTGTTGCATGGATGTTATTTTCTTCTTGTCGACCCTCTTGCAACGATATAATATGCAATAAGTGTATCCTACCATAAAATATGAAATCTCTATACTTACTTGATTTAAAGTCCTAGATCACTGAGATGGCTTTCCAATCCAATCCAAGATTTTTATTAATAAAAATACGAATAAACAGCTCTTCTGATTTCCTTCCAGCTCCAATCTCACTTTCCACCAAACACACTCTCCGTTGAATCAACTTGTTGTGTTCGACTTGGCTTTACTTTTACTCCAAAGTTATGTCATCTCATAATAATCTCCAGAGAAGAGAAAACTGAGATAAATGTACACCAAAATCAAAGAGAGAGATGAAATGATTTGAGATGTAACGACGCAGAGCCTACTTTCACGCTCCCTGCAACGTGACTACGCGGTCAAAAACAGAAAGAGAGNGTTGAATCAACTTGTTGTGTTCGACTTGGCTTTACTTTTACTCCAAAGTTATGTCATATCATAATAATCTCCAGAGAAGAGAAAACTGAGATAAATGTACACCAAAATCAAAGAGAGAGAGATGAAATGATTTGAGATGTAACGACGCAGAACCTACTTTCACGCTCCCTGCAACGTGACTACGCGGTCAAAAACAGAAAGAGAGAATAAAAAAATGCTAGACTCATTCCTCCCTGCGCCTGTTAAAGATTGGTTCATGCAACCTTCCAAAGCCGAGAGTGATGCCTCGTCTCTTCCATATTTCATGTAGTTTTAGTTCCTGTCAATTTCCACATATTTGTAGGCAAATTCATTAGACATATAAGTACATATATGTAATATGATTGCACAAGGTTTTCATCTATAAAATGTAAGCTGAATGCAATACAGTTTACATATAATTATAATATTCTTCATAAGACACATTTTTATATAAAGACCTTATATGTATAGTTATATATGGTTATTCTCACGTGGATAACAACGGGATACCTTTCTTCGGAGGCATCTACTCTACAAGTAACAGAGTTCATTTTCTGCCATCAAATCACCGTAATAATTGCTCGTGTAATGCCAGGCAGATAACTGCGACGTATGTGTGTACAGGTGCAAAGAGAACTCTATAGAGCATAATTATAGTAGTGTTTAGTATTTGATAGAAAGATGTTCATTTAAGCATATATGTATAGTGGGGAAAGTCTTACACAAAATTTGCTAGGCTTCCCTTTCTTCTTCGTGTCTCCTCAGTCATATCGCTTTATATAGTTTCACTTTCCTTTCTACACTGACGAGTGAGTGGGAGACGGCTTTTCCTGGTTGGTAACAACATTCGATATCCTTGTTCCTTTCGACGTACGAGAGCGGAACCAATGAACACTATTGTATCCTTATCGGATTATTATATCAAGCTGAAAGAAGATTGAGGCTTAAAGAAAGAAGAAATGGTATTTTTTTAGATGTATGTAAAGCTTGTGTACTTAACAATGAAAATGAAATTTATGAAGAAAGCAAGTGTGGGAGTAGGTAAACATAAACAGAGAAAGACGGTCAAACATAATAGCAAAAAATAGCCACTTTGCATAAACTTATCGCTATTTTAAGTCGTACCACGCATGATGCTATTTTTAGCAGGGACAATGAAGAGAATAATTAAAATTATTCTGAGGTATTAATATTTTCTATTGAAGAAGACAATCGGCTTAAATGAAGAAACTTTAGTGTTATGGAATGAAAGTATGGGGCAATATGAGCCAACCACTTTCCTTCAACAGAATTCATCATGTCGAATTTATGACAGAGTGCAAGCGATGCAAAATGTGAAATCATTTAAACAAACACCCCATTTTTTTCAAAACTTACCATCTGTATTTATTTGGTTAGCCACTAACCTTAAGATGATATAATATAATAATAATAATAGTTAATAATAATAATTAAGTTATTTTATTTGTTCTAACACAGGTTTCTATTATTTCAACTTGAACGGTACTCGGTATTTCTCTTTCCTCGACACCTTCGTGTGTGTGTGTGTGTGATAATATGACAATTAATTATAATGACATAATGATAATAATAGTTAATTAAAACAACTTATGATTTTTTTCATACCTGTACATATATATAATATACTCGATTCTAATTGCAGTCTATGCCATATATAAGTAAATATAATTAGAATATTGTTTAAGTTATCATAACTATCTACAGAATATGATAACAGCTAATTTTTTACACATACATTTTAATAAGGTACTTCTATTAACAATTTATAAGGATACCTATATAGTCAAACTTACTAAAGCAAGCATGGATTTTTTTAAAACGATGTAATTCAATCTTTGTTTTTGTTGTTGCTTCTTTTACCTCTATTAAGTTTTTACAACACATTTCGCCTTTCTCTCTCTCTTTGCTTTTGTATGTAAATTGTAGTATGTATTTAAAATTTCCAATAATGTTACGGGTTATAGACATGTGTGTGTTTTTTTTCTTCTTCAAATTATAATAATAATAATGTTACATATCAGTTTTATTTTTATACTTTCTTTTAAAATCTGACCTGCTTCTGCCACACTAGCAAAAAACATACAACTATTTCTCTATAGATTATTTTTTTTAATTAACCGATTCTCACTTCCATCTTCTCATTCCATAAAACTTTTGGTATGATGTGATGTACAGTTTTGATTTAATTTTTCTTTCATTGCCCCAGGGCTTCATACATGTTTTTCCTTTGCACAAAAAAGGATTTTTTTGTATTTAAGGTAGTTAAATAGATTTTTTTTAGTTATTTAAGTATATAGTATGTACCTTTCTCTCTGCTTTTTTCCTTCTAGTCAAATTACAATGTTCGCATTACACTGACGATTGTTGTGAGAGTATAATAATAATATAATAGTAATGTTACTTAAAACATTTTTATTTCTTTTTCTCTAAAGATAACTCGATATTAATAAGTAATTTTACTTATCGACTTAGTTAGTCAGTTTTTTAGGCATATAACACTACACCTTACTTATACATTTAATGTTGTATATAAGTATATAATAATAAAGTAGTAATAGCGGTATCTCTGTTTTTTTCTCATCCTAAATAATTTATATATATAATAATTATTACACTAGTTTAGATTTTACATATAATTTTTTAAGTTTTTTAATGAATTTAATAATTAACATAGATATATATATATATAGTAGATTTACTGTTATTAAAAAAGCATTTTGACGACGACGACTAATGACCAATTTAATGCGAGCGAGGACTGGAGAGTCGTCATAATATATTTTTTTATACCTGATGAAGATCCCTTTCTCGTCCCTGAATAGCAATCATTGTATAATGTGTGTAATAATTAATTATATTATACTTGGGGATAAAATAAAATGTAGTCATAAAATCTTTTCTTTTTCTAGAGTCCATCAAGAAGAAAGTCACACACAAACTTTTAAGCAGTGTAAATTAGCATCTAAAACGATGTATTCTCTCTCTCTTTCTCCTCACCGTGTAGTTATAATCTTTAATATGCTTTTACAATATATAATTATAATTATATATGTTTATATCTTTAAAAAAGTCTTATACAGTCAACCATATATATATTTTTTTCTTTATACTTCTCTAAGCGGCTCTCAAATACTCAATATTACTGATTATAATAATGAATGATCATAATAATAATAATAATAAAACATATTATACGAAGAAAAAAATGTTTTAAGTATCGTTTTCCCCCATAAAAATTATTATTATTTTAGTTAGTTTTTTGTTAAAAGTTTCAATCAGAAATATATATACGGAAACGGAAAGTGGAGCTTTCAAAAAAACTGGAAGAAATTTGTGTGTTAAATTACGATATTTTTTGTAGGGTACAAGGTTTATATAAATTTCTGGTGATAAAACGTGGTTATATATTTTTTTGCCATAAAAAATCCATGTCTGATTAATAAAAATTTTCTGGCCAAATATTTTTATGAGTATATAATGCCAAAAAAATACACATGGAATATATTATTATTATTATCTGCTGTGATGATAGTTTTTTATGGCTGATTAGTAAAATTCACCAATTAAATATCTTCTTTCCAATTAAGAAAAAATTCTGATTTCCCAAATGTTTTTTTACAAGAATAACGATTTTTTGTTTGTTTGCTGTCGATATTTCCGATACAAGATTGATTTTTGTTATAACAAGTCGAGAGTTTAAGTAATAAAACCGTTGTCGACCGACACACATGCATTATTATTATTATTTTTTGACCTGGTTTAGATTCCCACATAAAACAGATCTGTGTATACAAATAAGTATAATTACGAGACTGACGACTTACGGTGTTTGTGTGTATGATAACCCTTTTATAAATATGGCATCCAGTTTTTTTAGCAGTACATGCATGAAAAATAATAATCGTGAAGTACTATTTGTCCTCTCACAGTTTTTTTTTCTCCCTGTCTTGGTAAAGCATAAATAAAAAGAGACTTTTAAAAGCAGTTTTAAAATAATGAAACAACTGCCATCATATATCATCATCAACCCAACATGGTCACCTCATCATCATATTATAATCGCAATATTCACAGTACGTATTGTAATACTATGGCACCATTGCTGTCTGCCTTTTTGTTTGTAGATCCTTTGTTTTTTTAAACATATTTACTTATTCTACCTATTATCTACCGTTTGGAATCCTTGAATGAATCTTTTCTCTTTTTTTTGCCTCTGGTTATATAATCGAACGATGGTAATTCAATATAATAAATTAAACCAAGGCAGTGACTTATTTTTTTGCCGTTTTTTATAGCAGATTTGTTGACTGACTGACAAAATACATAATAAATTATGGAGATGTTTTGTTTTTTTCAGATTTAACCAGCTTTCTTCCATTGTCGTAGGTAACGTAGGCACATTTCGGAGGTTCATCAACACCAACACAGCAACATACATAATTAAAATGATTACACATGCTAGCGCCATTAATTTTATCAGTGTGTTTTAGTACATAAAATGACAAGACAAGATCTCTCTGTGTGTGTACTCTGTACAATAAAACTCTGACGTGACCATGCAATAAGGAACAGTTTAAAAATTCATTGTCGCAAAGATTTCAGAGTAAAATAGATACAGGCAAAAACATATATAATTTAAACTAACCATTTTTATAATAATAATAATAATAATGTGATGGAATACCACGAAAAAAAATTAGTGTGGGCTAAAATGATAAAATGACATTGGTAATAATTACAACAATAATAATAATAACTGCGAGGAAAATTTTTACACTTAAAAATTTTTTCGAGAAGCGTAAGTATTTTACGGACGCTAAATTCCTGTCAGGTGTGTTGTGTGTGAAAAAGATTTTTTTTGATCAGTTGTTGTTAATAAGTGATGTTGTAAAAGTGTGTGTTGTATGAGAGAGTACTATATAATAAAAACTTAAGTCATACATTAACATGTAGAGAATATAATATGGTTCGCTTAACCTGATAAAATGTTTTTGTCATATATATGGTCACAATTTGTAAAAAGATATAATCCGGTCTCCACGAATAATAAACTTTACACATCCAAAAACAATAAACACATTATATATTCAAAGAAACAAAAACACGACTGACAATTCATGTATCTGAGAGAATCCCTGTTTTTAATTTTATCTCAGAGATGCATCCTAAAGTATAAAGAACTATACACCGATGCTTGCTTTTTGAATTCGGCAGGTTTACGATGATGTGGACGAGAGGGCTCCTGAAGAGGAAACTACACTATTTTCCGCATTCGTATTTGAATTACTCGTACTCCCTACGTTATTTGCATTTTTATAACTTATTTCTAGTTCTCCAAGACGTCTCCACAATTCGTCCCTTTCTTTTTCTCTCTTCTTTTCCCTAAAAAAATTGACAAACAGAAGTGAGAGATTAGTAGGTGTAATTAATTGCAGAGTTTTTAGGGTATGATTTTTCTTATAAGATGGAAACGCTTACTTACTTCTGTCTCTCAGCTTTGTAAGAGGTGGTGAGACTGTTAAAGAGGTCAGGATTCATTTCCATAAAAGTCTTCAGCACATTATACACTAATGAGACTATAGTTTGGTTCCAATGCTCTTTTGATATTCGGTACAGCTGCAAGAAAAATAGGTTATGTAAGTAATGAAACTAAGGTAACATTAATTCATAAAAAGAGAAAGGTGTGACTTACAGCAGGGAACATTATTGGCATGATAACATTATTATTTTCTTCTATCAGCGACATTATATATTCGTTATTCCAAAAATACAAAGCTCTCTCCGCCACCTAAGATAGAAAGTCAACATTAAAATTATCATAAAACTGAATTCAAGTGACTTGAAGTCATTGATTGATTTTCAATAGATAACGAGAATGCGTATAAATAACGTACCTGGAAATGTGGGCTTGATACACATCGAGCTATTTGTCTGAAAAGATGTTCCTGAATTTTTACAAATTGCGTTGGTTCAATAACATCTAAGATTTCCTCAATCTCGCCCAAGAACATCACCTAATACAACACAACAGATTACAATTAGGTTACTACAATGATTAGCATGAACTTTAGTTTCGTTTAGTGGAGTGTGCTCCAGGTACCTCTTTCTGAGAACATGTCTTCGGCCAAAATTTTAGTAGACCTAACACGACTGGTTCTGTAAGGGTTGCATCCTTTTCCAGGAACTGGACCACGCAGTAGGCCAGCTGTGCGTGGTACAGTGCCAGACATCGGACCTACAAGAGAGTCAGTTGGAGAGGCATTAAGAATTACTTAGGGATTGCCCAAAATAATTTACTTTGCAAAAAATTAAAAATGTGTAAAATAAAATGGGCAAATTTGGGTTAAGCGTACATCTGGTACCTTGTGAAGCGGTATTAAGACTTTCACCAGGAACTGCTTGTGTTCGAGCTGTAAAAAACAAACACGCGTTAATTTTACACATACGAATAAAAATGTTAAAGAAAGTTTAGCTCATGTATGTATATGTTCTCGTCGTCCAACTGAGCTGGGTTTTTTAATAATTAAATTAATTAATTAAGTGTTTAAGTTAATTACCTTTAAGGGAAGAGCAAACCTTTAAATTAAAAATTTAAATTAAATTAAAAATTGCCTTTAAAATTACCCTTTAAAAATTTAAATGGAATAAAATAATAATAAATAGCGAACCCGTTAATAATACTCCCTAAGATTTCTAAGAGTTCCCCAACACCATTGAAATGTTCCGTCTCGTAAATAAACCGGAGGAAAATATTATTTATTTGCTTTCTGATGAACGCTCTGAGTCCAAGAAATTTTCCATATATCCTGTGTAGCACGGTCTGTGTTCAAGAAGCAAAAAGAAAATTGAAATTATTCAACTGAAGAGTATATCATAACTATAAAGTTATAGCTACTCTGACCATCCAATTCAAATGCCACTAGTATTTATTTATATTTTTACCTTCAAGAAATCTCTTTCTCTGGGATCCTCACTATCGAACAGCTCCAAAAGCTGGAAATAGAAAAACAGTTTCATTAGAAAACCTAACACACATTCCTTCAACACGGAATAAGCTATTATTATTATATCAACAAAGCATTATCATATCACGAAAAGTATAAATATTCATGAAGGACCTACCTGTAAAACAAACTTTTGGTCTATAACCTTCTTACCAATACTCGGTTGAAAGTCAGGCGATTCCAAAAATCGCAGGAAGAATTCGTAGACCAGCTGAAAATTTAATGATAATTAGTTAAAATCTTACTCTCAGATAGCATCATATAAATTTATTTTCAAGAATCAGAAACCTGCAAGTGCGGCCAAGATGCTTCAAAAGTAGGGTCATCTTCTTCAGGATCAAAGTCAGGGTTGTCACTTGGAGGTAATGATCGAAATAAATTGCGGGCAATCTAGAAAGAGATAAATAAAATTACACATGAGTACACACATGGAAAAAGAGAACATGTACCTAAAAGTAATCCCTCCTTATCGTTTTACGTTCTGTTTTACATGTAACAGATTACATAGCAATTGAGAAGGGTTTTTATTTAGTTTTAGTAATCACCCTTTAGAAATGATTAGCATACTTGTTTCTCCTTTGGTGATGATGAGGAAATAATAATTTTATCACGTAATCGAAAATGATTTAGGAAGTTATGTACATTGTATCAATTTGCCCCTTTCATCCCAACTCAAGTTTAAACTAAAACCCTCTCTTCAAACACCTCTTTAGGCTCAGTCACATTTCACATCTTAAAAATAGTTCTTGACAGGCAGCAAACATAATAGGCTTAACGGTTTCTATCGATCAGTCCACTCTAACATTCAATTAACCTACATTTCCTAAGAAAGGAAAGCACTTTTCGTTTTGGAGCTACAACACCGTTTTGGAATGTTTTCAGTGCCAATTCTACAAGGGAAATAGGTAGTATGTAGGTAGTTAAATTTTCATTTGGGGCAAAAGGATATATACCGTTAAGTTTCCTAAAAACCCTTCCATTTAGTACGTTGCAGTTTCTCATGTCTCGCATGATCGCTACTTTTAGAAAAAACTATATCGTTTACACGTGTAACCTTGTAAAAATCAATCTAACTAACAAAGTAACAAATTGTAAATGCAAGGTACGGGTACAGCGACAGCCTCTGTCATGTTTCCAAAAGCATAATAAAACAACTTTCACCTTTAGCGATATTTTGCTGACGACGACGCATCATTTATGTAGACTCAAATTAAATACTCTCATAATTTTTGCTACGACATGTTTCCTACCACCATGTTGAAGCTCCAATATGTAAAGGTAAAAAGATTTCTAGCATGATTATGTGCCAAGACGGGACAGTAACGTATTATTGTAACGTGTCATTTACCAACACTAAAACTAAAAAAGGCTCCTTTCTCTCTAATTCTCTCCACAAGCCATTAAGGCTTTTTCTACGATCGCTCCAAGGATTAAGTGCAATAAATTGCACATTAAATTCCAATGGAATTTCCTCAGACCTTTCACATTATTTGAAACATCAACATTTTTATACAGGTATACAGCATATAGATTTCTTTTCCAAATGTAAGGACTGAAACTCACACACAGATATAACAACTTACGGACAGTTACATAAAACGCAGCATAATTAATGTTAAGAGCATAAAAGCTCAATGGTTAACTTTCTTTCAATATCTCATTTGTAATGTAGTTAGTTGGACAAGAAGCAGAGAGAGTCTAAAACATGTCAATAAATAAATATGAACTCTGGAACAAAGATTTTATTACGCTTTTACTGCTTCACGGATTAATACTACTACTGCTATTCAGAGGTCGATGCTAGAGGGAATAACAACTAGAGACATGGGTGAAATAAAGCACATTACATCATCATAATGTATCGTTGACCTTCACAAAAGAAAGTAAACATAATATCGCTTGAACTTTCTTCACAAGCCTTTATACCTAGATTATAGCTTGTAGCAGTGAAATGCACACAAATCTAGTCTACAAGCTTGTTCCATAGTTCTCTGCCTGCAAAAAAAGGAGAACAGTTCCAGCTGCATACCTTTGTAGTAGAAGCTCGTGATTCACGACGACTGTACTTGCTTTTAAAAATCACTCTCTGATCTCCAGTTGGGCTCTGAGAGTAGAGTGTAGAGAGAGAAAGCAGAGGAAAGCGTATTAAAGTATATAGATATACATACGTATAAGCTGCTTTCCCCAAGGGAAGACACGCCATTTGGTGGAAGTTAAATAAATGATCTAAAGCACGTTATCAAATTGGACTACCTCATCAGGATGGGAAATCTCTTCGCCACAAGTTCTTGATTCCTAACTACTACTACAACTATACACAATGTACTTGTTTAGCTTCCCTTTTTATCCTGAACACAAAACATGATTTTTCGTCTCATTCATATTTCCTGGTTTCCCAAAATAGAAAACACAATTTCCTTTCCTTCATCAAGTACCCAGAGTACCCAGGAGCAGTATAAGAGGAGGAGTATCAATTTATAAGCAATTCACTTTCATGAATTGGGAGACAGATATGCCTGCCAGTAACATGCCATGATACGGCATAATAATATGTAGGTACTTTATATTTTGTAGGATCATCATCAGGCTGACGTCTGGCTGAACAATAGAAGTTTTATGTGTTTAGGTATCCATGTTTTTTATCACAGGAATCCCATGTGTGACTCTGACTTTTTGCTTCTGTGACTGTCCTTTTGTTTTTGTTCTCTTTTTCCTTCTCTACAAATCCTCACAATTTAACAAAAGAACTATATAATGTACTTATAATGCTCGCTTATGAAGCTTTGAGGCTCTTTATCTAGTTTTTGTGGCTCCTTGTGCATTATTTCTTATCCTTTCAAAATGGTTTTCATTTTTTAACTTGTAGTCACACAAACTGTGGAATAAGAAAATGTCTTTATGCTCCACGACTCATCATCATCATGAAACTACAAAACGGCTGAAAAGACTTATGAAACTAACAGAAATAATATGTACATATTTTCCCTATAAAAAGGAAAACAGAAATGGGAAACGCTTTCCATGAAGCCAATATCTTTAAGCAACCAACTTCATTCCATTTACTGTTGGCATCTCTCTCTCATTTCCTCTCGTCTCTCTCTCTATAGATCAACCAAAACTGTACTTTTCTGGTTCATTCTTTATTTTCTATATATCCACCACCAGAAACCAAATGCATAATGGAACTTTCACTCCAAGCTTCCTCTTAACTCATATTAACAAAATACAAGTTTGTGTGCCCGTGAAAAATATAAAAAAAACTACTACAACAACCAGTGAATGCCCCTACTAAAATATTGCTGTACCCTTCTCTCTCTCCTCTCAGTTCCACTTGTGTATACACTCTTCATTCCAATTTTTTTGTTGGACAAAAAAATAGCGTGCTTTCACTTCTCTTTTTACTCACATCTCCCTATTCCAAACTCCGAAGGGATTTCCCTGAAATCATTGATTTTTCCCAGGCTTACTGTTATCCTGTTCTCCCTTTGTTATAATAATAATGCGCTAGATGCTTTCCAAAGATGTGAGAGAGTAGTAGAGATTTTCCCTATTCCGTCCTCTCTCTCTGTCCCTCTCCCTTTACATGTCTCTGCTCAATATATATAAACCTTTTCCGCCTTTAGTCTTCAAACGGTTGTGTGTAGTTTTAGTAGAAAGTGCATTACACATAAATCTCACTTTATCCATTTACACAGGTTTTATGTCATATAAGTATCGAATGTCTCTCTCTACGCTGTTGCGATCTCTGCTTTGTCCAATTTTTTTTTATCAAAGTTGACTTCACCTCCACCATCCAAGCTACCTGTAAGCTTTTCATAAATGAATGATCTTTTATATGCGCAAATAACAGGAGGGGAAGGATACACCCATGCAACAAGACATTTTTTTGCACAAAGGCTCTACTGGAAAATTAATTTCAGTTTCAATGCTCCAATATATTATATGCACAGGGTTAAGTGAATGAAAACAGGTCATTTCTATCGTTTTCTACCTGAACACACAAGCATAATTATATATGTGGATCATATACCTACACTATAAATACCTAATGCTCATATCTTTTTTTATATCTACCAGCTAAAAATTTTACAAGTCGAAGTCATAATAACATTAATCAGAACCAAATAATGTATCTGCCACATCTGAAAATTACATTTCATCCAGCCAGCCATTTGGAATGTGAAGTATCCAGTCAGATCAAGACCATAACAAAAAGGCTCCAAACTACTCCCTCGGGAAATGGATCAATGGATGATGGTGCAAGCGAGAGAGAGAGAATAGAATATAAATGCAAAACTATTTTACATACAATCCACACAACCATTCAAGAGTCAGTTCGTAGATCACGAAATCTAAAGCACTGCTGATTACTGATTGAAGTAAATCCTTATGAGGGCCAGTAGTAGTAGTAGCAGCAGCAGAAAGAGAAGAGAATTCTAATAAAATTAGCTAGACTTTAACAACATCAAAGACGTCACAAGTCATAAACAAAAGCATCATATTAAAAGCTATGGAGGCAATAAAAAGCACTACTACGCCAAAGGAATGATGCTGCCAGGCTTATATGATCGAACTCTAATGTATTCAAGCTTTTTAGAGTTTTTATATGAAAAAAATCATTCTACATTCTGCTCCTGTCGATATACCTAATCCTGTAACAAGTTGGGATAATAATCGTGAAAAAGGGACCCAGTCTGCTATCCGACAACAGGGCCAATATATCTATACTATATAGGCTATATGACAATAATGATCAATTTGATCACTTTCAAATCAAACTGGGAACCATTTTTCTATAATATCTTCTAGTATTATTAATGTAACTAGGTATATTCTCATTATACAACTGCCCTGTGTGGTACTATAACCATTTATTTTGCCACATTATATACCAGTAGCAGACCATTCCAGCCAAGATAATAGATTGGCTCGTGGAATGAATGCCAAACCGAAAAAAAAATCTATCGTTATTATCATCACCGTCATCATAATATACAAATTTGCAAGTCGCACAGTGTCACTAGAAGACGTTTTTTTATAACTGTAATGTAGTAGATAATATTATTAATAATGTGATGTAAAGAGAGGAGGATTTTTTCACATCACATACTTATTTGTCATGCGTCCCATTGCATGAATGACATTTTCGGTGTGATCTGCCAACTGGTACAAGGCCAAAAACAGATCGGAATTTAACAACATGACGACTTGTGAATGGTGGCGTTCGCGTCATTTTCACTTGTTTTCAACAAGCTTTAGGAAGGAAAGGGATTTTTTGTACATTTTCGCCAGAGAAAAGAACTGCCCGTAGAGCCGTTTAAAGCACATAAAATGAATGATCATTCAGGAAATAGGAACAAAGAGGAGAAAGTACATGAGACTAAAGACTTGAATGGATAATATATTCTGTGATACTTATGTTTTCCACAGAAATTTAACATCCAGTAAACTAGTCAACCATATCGTGGTCAACAGCCCACTTTACGACCAAGCAAAACTTTTAAAATCAATTATATTTCTCTCCACGTTTTGACAACTTTGATAATTTAAGCACACGTAATTACATAGTTTCAATTTTTACTGGTGTTTTGACAAACAAGACGGTTAGATGCCTGAGTAGAAACATGGTATCATCTATTACCTAAGCTAACATTCCATTAGTATAGAGCACATAGCTCTTAATTAGAACTAGACAGTATACAATAGACATCCAGCGTATATATGAGCTACGAAATTTTTGATAGCGTGCACCAGAATGATGATATAATTACACATCCAACCTTCGTCAATTAATGTAATTACAGTGCAATACTTATTGATTTTATGTTGTCTGACGATCAGCAATGTAAATTGTACACATGTTTGGGAGGAATGTATGCTGTTGACTTAAACACAGGTCAACATAAAAAGCTTTTCTAACGACTGTTCATGACATGTTATTTAATGATTCTACCAGAAAATTAAAAGTCAAAATCTGATGCTTTTTAACATGGAACTATTCGTAAACAACCGTGAGGCAGGTCAAAGTTTAGACTTCTCAGGGTTTAAAATGGCCTTTGTATATATTTACTTTCAAGAATAGAACTTTGAGAACTGAAGCCTTTTATATATTAAAAAAGGGGAGACAGCAATGAGCACTAAACAGAGCAACAAATGTATCAACATAAAATACCTCATTTTGGTAAACATGCACCGTTTCCTTCCACCACGAAAACAGGATAATACTAAAATATACAGTTAGCTTTCACATCCAGTGCTATTTTTAATATCAGGCGAACTTATCACAGGTAATGCCTCAATTGCCAAAATAATTTAAGTGGTTTGCTCACTGTCATGAAAAATTCATTAATACGATACTTTTAGGTACATTTAAGTTTGCTACCACAGATTGTTACGAGCCGCCGTGCAACGGAATGCAATATCCCCACCCAACCCATTTTCTACCTTCGTAGCATTTATTCTGACGATAAAAACACGATGAAATGATGAACAAGTGCTGAGATTGGGGACTGATGTACATGAAATATGGATTTAAAATCCACCCAAAGGAGATAAGCAACAAGATAATTATTATCGTGTCATACCCTTGAACAGTGGGAGGGGCACAAGATCCGCTTCATTTGCTTGATGATATCTTGAAGACCCTTGAGACTTTTTCTGTTTTTTCTTCAAAGATCGTTTAGCGAAAGGATCGATGCGATCCACAAACGTGTTGTTCGCTGTAGTCGCCATTGTAGCACTACTGCTGGTATCACTGGTTCCACGGGCTCCACTTCTTGTTGGTTGAATTTCGTCTGTCAACTCCTTACCAACGTCATCACTTTCACCATCTGTGTCAGGGGACAAATAAAAGGTCTATTGATTGTAAAGGTATTAAATACAACTCTAAACAAAAAAGCCCACTTTAAAAAGCATCCAAGTTATCCAAGTGACAAAAATATCTTTCATGCATGTGTAAATCAAGTTTGAAGAAAGCTGTGAGAACGGATAAAGTCATAAAAATATCACAAAAAAAGGAGTGACAAAACTGTCCACAACTTTAAGAAAATATTCAGAATATGTTTGCTGTAATAACATGCAATAAAAATATAAACAAAAGTGTTTGATTCATGTCATTCTTCTCGATAATTGAAGTCGGATGAATATAATGGAAACATTAATTAAAAGATAAAAATTACGTTTTAGCCAACAACCCATTTCCCATCATTATTCATTCATACGTTACGTAATTTATATGATCGATCATAAA
>JAHZMV010001199.1:0-10813 GCA_027743765.1 Coecobrya sp. COE2 | reverse complement strand
TTAGCAAAAATACTAAATGAAAACTATTAACTAAAGTGGAGAATATTAAAATGAGTATGGAAATTACATTATTTGCATACAAGAGCAGCAGAGTGACAGAGAAGGTGATAAAAATACGGTCGGTGTTGGTAGTTCCAACTCTCTTCCATTCTCCGTAACATCAACCTTCATTAAAAACGGATAACATATATCTACTTTTTAGGTTTATGGGCATAATGACTAAAGGAATGAATTGACTTGTGGTAATAGTAATGATTAATGTATGCTATGTAGTTATATGCTATACTTAACTATATTTATGTAATGCTAAACATGTGCGTGATGATTACATATCAGTTCAAAGTTTCAGTTCATTCACCACAGTACTGTTAACTGTGTAAAAGCAATGTGTGGCTTTATGTCTTTAACGTATTTATATTATAGTGGATTTTCATCACATAAATATTATTATTTAATGCTATAATGATATTTTCAATTTCAACTTCTTATTAATATCCTCGTTTACGTAAATACATGCACATAATATTTATGCTCGTAGAATAACTCGCTATATACAGTAATAGGTCTGTATTAGTAGCTTTGTATAGGGATATAGATATTCCGGTACTACTACTGGAGTTAATTTCAGAAAACATAAAAATGTTTAATTGTGACATATTTGAGGACTGTAATATTGACCTTTAAAGGCTGAGATTATAAACAGTACCATATAGCCCCATGAAACAATTAGTTCATGCGAATAATATATGTGCTCTTTCTCTTCAAATTTCACTAACAAAAGTGAGAACAGATAAGAGAAAACTAGCATTTAATTATCTATAAATACTTTAGCTTAAGGTATTTAAAATATTTATGAAGGGTTTGGCACTGCACGTGGAGAATTTTTAGAGATGAACAGTTGTCCTGATTCGCGTAAAACAGTTCACTAATAATGACGCCATACAAAAAGGGAAGCTGATAAAGGATATGGGGAAAAATAATTTTCTTGGTGGCCCAAAAATAATTAATTTCATAATGAGTCAAGTTAGATATTACGTTATGAGGGTCACATAAGTTAAAGGGTCATGGAAAATGCTCGTAAAAATTTATGATTCGTTTATATGTACATATATTATGCAGTTCTTCTGAAACACACTTGATATGAATTAAATATAATTTTCTCTGTGATAAATATTAACTTGCATGTTGCAAAAACTAAATTAAATTAAATAACGCATAATTATAATTGTGCATACATGTACAGTGTTGGTAGCGCTATTTTTCTTTTATTTCTCGTCTCGCACTTACACAAACTTTAAGAGTCTCAATTGCAATATCGAATTCACCAAATAAACTAATGAAGGGAAATTAATATTTTAATAAAAAATGAATTTTTCTTCTGCTTTAAAGAGCATCTGCCTCCTTCTGACTATTACATTCATTTCATCTCCAATTCAAACCCTGGATGCAAAGAGAACTTCAACAAATTTTCAAGTTGTCCACTTTCTAGACCCAAGTAAGCAAACATTTTACTGGCTTCCCGATACTCTCTTACAATCTGATTTTTTTAAACTTTCCCATAAAATCAAAGTTAAATCAATTCTCGTGATTAGGTGGTACCGACACCCTTTATTACGCAAGTTGGAATTCTGACCAATGGATACGTTGGCTCCGAGAAAAATATGAAAGCGAAGCTCGAGAAAAACGCAATAGCGAAGACAGCTCATTATCCGAATCGACGGAACTTAAAGGCTCTTGGGTGAACATAGTCGTAACTGTAACCGAAGAAGATTTCCAAACAGGCTACGCTGCCGATTCCGTTCCAACTTACACCGATCCTCAAAAGTCTGATTACTTTTGGAGTGACTACGCATTTCCAGTTTATGTCATCATTCGATCACCTAACGCAACTGTTAACGTAACAGAAAACGAAGCGACCAGTAATGAAGAGCAGGAAACGGGCAAGCGCACATTGTATGGTTACAATGTATACAACTGTGCCGAGAAGAAGATGTTTGTAAATGCCAAGCTTGATCTCCGAAACGGGCCATCCAATCCATTTTCAAACCTTCTTTCCAAAGAAGGTCAAAAACCCCAAAGATAAATTGCGAATCCCGTTAAGCGTATGCACCAAAGTGTCTCAAAAACGAGGATTGCTAGATGAAATACGCTTTCAACTTGGATCCAATGTTCAGATATAGTACCTATTATAGAATGTATAGTGCTGCAGTTTCAAAATGCATTTCTGTATATATCCAATCGCATCCTGTGAGTTGAAATACTATTTATGCGTGCACACATTAACATTTTCATAGGTATAATATATGGTGTTGGTGTAAATTGTAACCACAAATAAGCAGTTTACTAGAATGCAAGATGCAAAATGTTTAATAATTCATAAATAAACAGTTTTCTTGAGTGCTGTTTAGTCTTCCTGATTTTAACCCTTGCACATTCTTTAAACATTTTTATCCGTATAATGTATTCAAAGTCACGTTGTTCTATCTAACAAAAATATTGATTAAACTTGGCTGTTGTGAATGCTGTTGCTGGTATGGATCTGCTTTTCATTTTTTTTATTCTTTCAGTTGCACGTGTTACTGGTTCATTGACTAGGTATCCTCTCTGGAAATTTTCATTACTTCACATAAAATTGTCATTAAAGAAATATGAAAAATATTTTGAAATGATTTAACTAGTTTGACATTTTGTCTTTTTGAAATAAAAGTCAAGATGACATCGGATGAAACGAGCGATAAAAATAAGTCTACATTTTGCAGTTTTAGTCCATTGTTCTATCAATATTTGCAAATTGGATCTCTGGTCTTTGTCAGTGTAATATTTTTAATGTTGTTCGCTTTCGTTTTCGCAACCATATTTACTTTCTGGTCATACAAAAGTGGAAAGACACAATGGATAAATAATCATAATTTGAATATGACATTTGTGTTGGTTCCGTTTCAGTGGCTGCAGGGAATTAATTGCTCATTTTTACCTTGTAAAGCATTACATAATATTTGAGTTCAAAATCGAAATAAAATGGGGATGCTCATGGAAAAACCGAAATGCGCAGGGATATTTGTTTGTCTCTGTTGTGTACATTGTGCTGTTGTAAAATGTGAAAGTGAGGAAAATAATAATTGTAAATTAGGTAGTTAAACTTCGTGATGGTGTTACCTGCCGTGACATTATCCATACCAATATACGTAATACGTATAAATTGCTGTGCCATTGACTTTTTTACATTTTTTTGTCGCGTGAGAGAATTCTAATTTTTAAACACAGTTATTTTAAGGATAATATTATTGCTTAATATAAATAGTTTAGCATACTGTTGTGGGGTATAACGAAAGCCTCTGAAACTGTATGCGTACTGTAACTGCTCTGCGATGATACGATTATCGAAAATTGTCGTATTGGTTTAGAGATGAATTTGCGGATGGTTTTTCTTATGAGAGGTAACTAATTTTACATTTAATGTACTGTACTATACACCTTGTATAAATGGGGTAAGTAATTTGGAAGTCAACTCTTATTGTACTTTTGGGTAGGATATTTATTAATATATCAACTTGCATATTGCACCAGACAACAGTCGCACCATTTCCGTTATTCTTTACAGTTACACGAGAGGCATCATGTTTACACGCAATTAATCCACTCTGCAAAAATATTTCGCATGAAAATGTAATAAATATAATTACACATTCATCATTGACCCAGGTTCCTTTGTTTTGTTCGCAAAAATGTGGGCCCATTTCAATTTTAAACAAGTAGGGTATCTATATTTAGTATGAAATGAAACATAAACTGTAACCGTATAAATTGTGCTTTCTGTGAATTTTACATACATCACTAAATACATGCATTTAAAAAGTCTCTACCATTTAAGATATATACCTTGCTTATAACGAACTCGTATTTTATGTCATATGAACATTTGCATTTTTGCATAAAAAACGAAGTGATCATTTCACCTGTCCACATAGGAAGATAAATTGCACGCGATCTGCCTCTTTCCTAGAATTCCGCAGTGGATAAAATTCGCAATCAATGGATTGGTCAGTGTATCGTTTTGAAATGTTTGGGCACATCATGATTCATGACATGCCTTGCAATATAAGCTTGACTTCTAAAATCGCCTGAACCAGTGATGTATAACTATTGATAGCTTTTCAGAATAATCACTGCATTGCATCACAATAATGGTTCCAATGATAATGATTAGTTGTCTGTTGACAAAAATGAAATCGAAAATCGTAAAAAGAACGCAGCACGCAATCTTGTTTCTGGAAATGCATTTCAATTCGTTGAATACTGGCGGAGGCATACAAAATGAATGACATCATTCAGACAAAAATAGAACTAGACAATTTTGCGTTGTACGTTTAGGGCAGTTGTTTTTAACTGTCTGATTTTCATTTAGATGGAAATTTTACCTGATCTCGCTCTCTCTTTATTCTCTGTCAACAAAGGCAAAAGTCAATTTTAGTTCAGTTTTAGTGTTCTTTTGGAGCGAACCATATTGTTTTTCGTACTGCGACATAGATACCCAATCTGCATTACAGATGTGATGTATGCAAAATCTGTGACAAATTCAAGGATACTTTCATTCTGCAAATAAGCTAAAATGAAGAACCTACGCAGTTTAATGTTTAGTAATATAATTTTTCATTGTATTTTCTTTGTGAAATATACTAATTGCTATATATCCGGATCCTCATCAGGTAGAAATGAAACTGCGTATTTTCATCATTTAGTCTGGTTGATTGGTAGAATTTCAAACGGTTATGAAAATATTTTGCGTTGGATTATTTTGTTAAGGCTCAACGAAACAATGGTCTGTTACGGAATCTAGTTATGGCAGAGCGCGTCCAGGCGAGTTGATCTTCAAGGAAGAATTTAATAATCTGAATTTAGACGTGTGGAACCATGAGATTACAATGGCAGGTGGTGGAGTAAGTTATCCATGAAAGAGTGTCTCGAACTGAGAAAAAATTCCAGAATGTGGATGAATAAAACATAGTTTATTTTCTTATGAAGAATGGAGAGTTCCAGATCTACGCAAATAATAGGTCAAACAGTTATGTGAAATATGGGAAACTGTATATCAAGCCTACATTGACAGCGGATATCTTTGGGGAACACTTTTTACGGGAAGGCATGGTGCACTTGGGTGGAAATGCCCCTGCAGATCAGTACGGTTTTCATTGGGAATTTCATAGAACATTGTCATTTTTCGTCACGAATGAAGTTGGATAATTAATAATTTTTCGTTGTGCATTTCAGATGCACAAATACGTTGTGGGAGGGCTGTAGGAGACAAGCTTCTCGTTCCAACATAATCAATCCTATCGTTTCAGCTAGACTTAGGACTGCAGGCACGTGGTAAATTTTAAAATACAGATTTATTGATACAAAGTAAATGGGAAAAATTGATGGTGTGACTAATCCAGTGTAATATTATATGGGGTTATTTTAGCTATTTGGCTTCTTCCAGAAAAAAATGTTTATGGGTAAGGAAATGAATATTCTTCAAACTAAACAGCATTCTGCTTTCCTTCTGATTTTCCACAGTTTACTCTACATCATTTTGCATTATTTCATAGATCTTGGCCATCCTCTGGAGAAATTGATTTGCTTGAGTCTCGGGGTAATGCTGAATTGTATGACTCAGATAACATTCATATCGGGGTTGAGCAAATTGCACAAACGCTTCATTTCGGTCCATTTCATTCAATGAATGGATGGGAGAAAACACATTTTGAAAGGAATTCCAGAAAAGGAAATGGCTTCAACAAAGGATTTCATCTCTATCAACTGGAATGGACACCAGGTAAAGTTGGATATTACATAATATCTCTATCTAAATCGATAAACCACACAGAGAAATATTTACACTTGCATGAAATGGATTTTATGTAGTGACGAAAAGAAATTTATTTGGTGCAAATCTAAAAGTTTTCTTTTTATTCAAGATCTTATCAAGTTCAGCATAGACGGTGAGCCAGTAGCAGAGGTTTTGCCGTCCAAAGATGGTTTCTGGACGCTGGCTGGATTTCCAGATAATGTTGAAAATCCTTGGCGTTTCGCAGAGAATCCTAAAATGGCTCCATTCGATCAGAAAGTAAGCACATAGGCTTTTTGTGTATAGGAGTATATAGGAGTATGAATGGCATAAACAAACTTTTTAAAAATTATAAATTGACAGTTTTACCTTGTCGTCGGCCTTGCTGTTGGTGGAACAAACGCATATTTTCCGGATGGCTCCACAGGGGGCAATAGGAAACCGTGGAAGAATGACTCACCAACGGTATTTAAAACGAAAGTATTCCTACTTTTCATTACGTATTCAAGAAAATACATATTTTTATTAATACTCTTCAGGCAAAACTTGAGTTTTGGAACGGACGACAGCAATGGCTCCGAACATGGGACGGGGAAGATACGGCTCTGGTTGTTGATTACATTCGTGTTTGGGCCCTTTAAATTCGAAGGGAATGTACGCATTTCGATGATCTGAAAGAAGTTGTACAGTACATCATGCATTACAATGTTATATTTGTGGTTTTAATACCCATTTTCGGAAAAAATGTACAAACTATGTTATGTATTTTAAAACAATTTTTATATTAAAGAATACAGAAAAATTCCAAATACAAATCGTCTTTTGAATATAGTATAGCTTCATTTATATCATAAGCAATATTTTTGTGAGTACAGAATTCAGAGTCCAGACTCAACTTTGTGCGTGCGCACTGGGTAAGCCAAAATGGGGAAATTATCAGTATGCATGCTGCCGTGGATTAGAAATTATAAGTCGCAATGCAAAGTAAATTAGAAGAAATGGTAACTAGCTAAATATAATGAAACATGAATACAAAGCAGAACCTATGCAGAAAATTACACAAAATAACAAACACTAGGATTTTAGTGCCACTGTCACGTGATAAATAATCAATAGCATGTTAAACATTGATCTTTTATCTATTAATGCATTCTAAACAAACCAACTAAATATATACCAATGATGTACTAAACTAATGATTTTTCAAGCAAACAAATGAAATCTTTATTTGCGTTAATTTTTGAGGACCAGAGAAGGAAAAAAGCCTCTTATTCTCCAAAAAGCTAATCAATATTTTGTAACACGCGAGCTTTATACATGTCGCGTCGGCATAATAAGCTCTTTACATGAACATTTACAACTCATCATCATCATCATCAACTCTGTATTTTCATATCAATATCTCATGCCTAATCGAACGAAGCATCATTTTCCTTCTATTCTCTCTCTCTTCTAGTCAATAAGGAGCAGGACAATACAAGCTTTTAACAAGGTGTCAAATAAGGTGAAACGTAGCGATTTTGAATTTACCGGAGGACAATCAAATACTGAAGCCAAACCACAGAAAATCCAGCCCACCTCCGCCACCAACACATATACACGCTCTCTCACCTCACTACTACAAAAAGATTGCAACCACCCAACAATATGCGATTGTAAAGCTGAAAAAATCTAAACAAAAAAATGCTACCTTTATTACAACATTATTATACAGACAGGGACGAAAGTTATATGACTCTCATAAATTTTTATATAAAAAACCCATCCAACTTATATTACTTGTGTATTCATACGCGTGTAGGCATATATGTGTGTTTTTTTCTGACCACCTCTATCATCATCAACAAATAGCTGTTAGCGAATGCGAGAAAAGGCGCTTTTCAGTGAGTCGGCTTGTACAGTGTGCACCAGCAGAGCCGGTCTCGGTGTAAAGAATACCACAATTTTTCTGCCGTATCCACAACTTCTGTACCGAAATATAACGCGAGCAACGTGTCTGTCTCCGTGTGTGCTGGCGTTGTTTCTTATGAAAAAAGTACACATCGAGCTTGTTGAGGAAGCGTCACTTTTCAGCTTTTCAGCTACTACCTCTCTCAAACTCAACCGGCTTGCGTTACAAAACTGAAAATATATTTTTGCCTGGTAAAGTCCAAGCTAAAGGATTGTATATTGTGTCAGCCTCTCTGTTAGGCAGCGGCCGTAGTAGTAGTAGTAGTATACATGGTTGTTTGTACGACAAGAGAAGAACTAGACTTTTCCATGCAATGTTGTTGGTAGATTTCCATCCAACAAGAGATGCAGAGACCAGTAAAGCAGATAAACTTGTAAATTCAGTTGCCTCCTTTATTATCATCTTATGCAAGTTAAGTGTTATCATTGACACTACTACTACCACTGATACTATTTAACTATGCATCATCAAAGCTGTGTGTGCAAGAGCAACGAACAGCTCCGTCCATCCTCAACGAAAATCCAGTGGTAGCAGAGTAATAACTCCGCTTTTAGGTATGATGCTATGATGATGATAATGATGAGCTGTGATAGACAAGCAAAAACAAGTGCATCAATACCGTATGGCAGGAAAGGTACAATATATTGCATTTGCATGGCCACAGAGAAGAAGAATATTTTATACAGGAGATTGAGTTCGTTCGTAGTTCCCTTTCTGTTGTCAGGAGTGCATTCACACACAAAGTTTAACTTAAACATTCCGTATGGGGTATTCTAGGCATCTCTCTCGCTTCTTCACTTTCTATATTGGGTTTGGATTTTGGTAAATGTAATGTGGTTGGCTTTATGTAAGTTTTATGGAGCTTCGGCACCTCTTCTCCAACTCGCTTCTGCTGGCTTCTGTGAAAATGCTAGGCATAAATAGGAATAAGGATGCTCCTCACCATCTCTCTCCTCTTTTGCTTTGAAAAGTATGATATCGCATTGCATTGTATATTTTTTCAGGTTCCAATGCTACTACTATGCTGTAATGTGAGCGTGTATGGTGATGAGGATGACGTGATGTGTTGTGTGAAGTGAGAGAAGCGATGCTTTTTGTGCATTTCCATTCCAAACAAGTATGAAGTTAGCGAATAACGCGTTTCATGCAATCCCATACCTTGATGTAGTCAGTGGTGGTTATCCTTTCGCTGGTGTTTTGAAGTTCTGTGCTGTCTTATGTGAAACGCTAGGTTTTCAGCCCGTCGGAGACGTGTCACATTGGAAATGTTCTAGAAATCCGGTTTGTTTAAAAAGACACCAGAAATAATGACCCAACCCAAAATCTCTAATTTACGTGGCGTAGGGCGACTTGATACACACAATGTTAAAGCCTCCCCCTAATATATGTTACGTTAAAAACCGGTTCCCAGGGGGCAGCTGCCCCATTTTGAGCAGCGAAATCACTTTTAGTAAATTTTATGGTCAAGGAATTATTCCAATGTTTTATCAAATTTTCCTATTGCCGTAACTAAAATTGGCTACCCGCTAGCAGTTTCTCTGTTAAAAAAATAACTGATTATGCTTCCTGGTCAGTGTGCGATAAAGAATGTGATGATAACTTCTAATTAGTAATGTAAACGACTGGACAGCGTAATAGCATTGTGGCAATTATATTAAATTAAATTGTTCTATTAGTTTACGCCCTACCACAACGATTATAGCAAATATATTATATTAAAACCACAAGGTGACAAGATATAAAAAGCTAGGGGTGAAGTGAGACAATGCTTGCAAGGGTAACTTGATTAAATACCTCATATTTTCTTTGAATCTGTCGATTGGAAAAGTACGACCCGACACACATCCACTCTTGTTCTTGTATTATAAGATGTAAAATGCTGGTGATGCTGCCGAATGGTAAAAAACAGATACAATACGTAATACTGAAAATGTTTAAGCATTTTGGATAGCCTCACTGGTTTTGTATGCTTGTATCTAGATGATGTGATGGCTTTTATGCTCTTCTCTCGTTCATTCGTCCTTTCCTCTTGGATACCTCACAATTCCTGTATTTCGTTTGGTGAGATACACACAGTGGATTGTGGATACACACACACTAGAGAGCACCGTGTCGTATATATCCGCGATTTATATCTCTCTGTGCCCACCAAAAAATATTAAATTGCGTTGCGAAAAATATAATTTTTTATAATTTTTCACTCCAAAAATGTCGGATACAAAAATGGAAACAAATTCGGAAACTTCTACTCAGGTAATTGCGCTAAAAATCCATCTATAAATCTAATCGCATTTAACCCTGTTTTGTGAGAAATTTTAAGGTTTTTCTTTAAGACCACTACTACATTTTATATCATCATTTTTATCCGCACATCATACTACACACGTATACATACATTCTTTTACACACGCTATCTCTGTATATATGAATGTATAAAATACACCTTAGCGCTCCAAATAGAGTTTGTGTCTGAGTTTGTGTGTGTGTGTCCTGTGTAAAATATCTTTCCAGAGAGAGAGAGTGTTGTTTATAATATATGGAGATAGAGAAGCTTTGGGGGTCGGCTTCCACAAGTTTTTATACTGTGATCCTTATAGCCCTTCAATATATTACTCATGTTATGTGGAATCTACACAGTTTTTCTGTATAAATTATGAAAAGGTTGACTCGTCTACCTCGCTCTACCATATAAACCTACTACACTACTACTGACACCGCTAAATACCGCTAAAAAAATTGTGCACAAACTCAAAATATTGTGATTAGTCAGTGTTTCAATTTTTCAGTAGTTTCTCTTACGCCAGCAGCAGTGACAGCCTTTTTTGGCTATACACATATTATACGCATTCACATAGATTAGCTGCGGCGCATTTTCCTCAAGAAAGCCAACTGGCTTAATTACATTTTTACCTCTGGAGAGGTTTTTAAAAGGCTTAAAAGTTAGCTGCCCACCTTACTTTACTCTTTTTCGCACAGCGCAGCAGTTACTACTGAGGACTCATGCAATGCAAAAATATTAGGCAACGAGATGAATG
>JAHZMV010001198.1:0-36338 GCA_027743765.1 Coecobrya sp. COE2 | reverse complement strand
ATCGGTCATTCGTCCTCGTTGCAGTTCATTGTTGCCAGAGTCAACTTGTCTGGCCAGACTAAAAAAGAAGCATGCAAAAAGTATGTACTTTCATTCAACGTCTACATGTATTGACACGACCACTATCATGGGTGGATAGGGTTGCTCTAGTTAAGATGATTGACATTGGAAAGCATTATTGCTATACTGCATACCATATTATAATATTATTTGCCATTATATGTACTACTTCGCCTTCAGATTTTACCAACTTGTATTCTCTCTGGTTGTAAAAATGGAAGAAAGGTCTTCCTGATTCTGACAACGTAAAGTTAGAACATAGATGATCGTGTACCGATGATAAGTCCTCACACAATGAATTCATTCATAAAGATTTGTTGACTGCCCATACTCAGTACTAGAACTATAAAAACAGTTAATCAGAAGTGCAGGTGTGCATCATGATGCACGGTTGCCTATTGCATAATTCATATTAATTTTACTTATAATTTCGTTACTAATTTGGCTAAACATGCAAATTCTATGAATGTCATGTGGTGATTTATAAGAAAACTTGCTGGTAAGGAACGTTACATGATAACATAACAATCAATGAAATTACTGTTGTTTGACAAAGCATTGTGCATGTTTCATTTTATCTACTCTGTTGACTGAGGATTCACTAAAGTGATAAAGAATGCGCAATACTAAATTGCAATTTGTAGGATAAATAGTAATTCTATTATTATTCTATGATTAATTTATGGACGTTATTGGTGTGATTCCCATCATACTCGACAGGAAAACAACACATTTCGGATGTCTCAAAATCTATGGCCATATGGACTACTGAAACAAATACAAGATTAACACATGTTCATTAATGAAAATTCATGAAATAAAAGTGTACTACCAGTTCCACGAAAATCTAGTCGAGAATTGACAAGGAGAAAATAATTACTGACATGATCACATCGAGTAAAGAACACTATGCAATTTACATATTACCTGTTCGTTACTGTATGCAAAAATGGGCCTACTAATGGGGCGTCATTCTTTGTTTGGTTTGTGGGTGCTAACTAGCCTCTAAATAGTCCACCTGCAGGATCAGTTATTATTTTATCGGGTGCTTCTGCTGTTATTTTGTGCACCTGCACAAAATATTTGTTTTAACTTTTTGGACTTATGGTAATTTGGGGTTTTGTATTTTTTGTTATCCAACTTTTTATAAAATTCATTGCTCATGGGCGCATTAGGTAATTACAGACCGCAGACGGTTCATTCGTCCACTTTAGATTCTAACTTGCTGTATTCACTCGTTGACCCCTCCATCATCATTTTATATAGGTGACATGAATGTATTTATTTATATTTTGCCTTAGCCGTGATTTTCTTCTCACCTGAAATTATTAGGTACATGAAGGAAATGCTATACTGAATATCAGATTTTATCCCAAATTGTTGCATGTTGCCAGATATGTTCATCATCATGAAAGACTTTGAGTGTATAAGATTATTTTGCACTTTTCAAGTAACGCTTAAAAGGATTTATTAACTAGACACTTCATATAACTCTATTCATCTTATAAAGAATCAGTTTGTAACAGTGTGCAGTATTCTACAAGCGTTCCTTCTACAGCGCATCGCATTTCATTTCAAACATGAAGGCCATTGGATATGACAGGCGTAGCATTGAGTTGGAAGTTGTTGCGTTCATGAAATCATTTCATTTCAATGCATTTTTATTTACTAAAAACGGGATAATGTTCGTGTAAATAATGACAATTAGATCATTAAAATGTAATCAGAAACTAGTAAAGAAGATGTACAACTATATATTGCCATATATGTAGGTGCTCATGTTATTCTGCCTTGTTAATGAAACTATTAATTAATTCCTTTTTAAACTTGCGACAAAAGAAAACTTTCTGTACGGTAGAGTCAACGGTAAAGACAATGTGAGCATTCAGCACTGAAAATGATTTAACAGTGATAATCAATACGTGGAAATTAGTTGTTGCTAATATTACAACACCTTGCATAACAATTAATTATCAAATTATGTCGAAGTTGTTTCACTTTTCACAATATTGAAATTCTACAACCTGCCTACAACTTACCACTATGTACTTACATACGTCAGCATCACGAAATGTATACAGAAAAAAGTGTTTCTTGACTTTCCTGGAAGTTGGAAAATTCCTGATTGTTTAAGGCAACTGCTTGAGTTATGACATTTATGAGCTATATATACATATAACTAAGAAATTGAATTTCAACACCTTGCATAACAATTAATTATCAAATAATGTCGAAGTTGTTTCACTTTTCACAATATTGAAATTCTACAACCTGCTACAACTTACCACTATGTACTTACATACGTCAGCATCACGAAATGTATACAGAAAAAAGTGTTTCTTGACTTTCCTTGGAAGCTGGAAAATTCCTGATTGTTTAAGGCAACTGCTTGAGTTATGACATTTATGAGCTATATATACATATAACTAAGAAATTGAATTGATTAATAAAGCGTGTTTTCTTTCATTGTATAAACTTTTAGAATTGACCAACAAATTATAATAAATTGTACATCAATTTGTTTTACATTACATTACAACGATTAATATATCCAAACTGTAATTTCTATTATATTAAATCCATATTCTTTTATATTCCGTTCGTTATACAGATCCTGCTCTCCCTGTCCTGTGGTGAAGCCAACATTTATTTGTGGATCAGACAACAGAACTTACAGTTCTCTCTGCAGACTCGACTATCACAACTGTATACAAACTACTCAAGTCACTGTCTCCTGCAAAGGATTTTGCCCGTGCAAAGGTTAGTACTGAAATAAATCATTGAAATAAAATGTCATTATATTCCTGCATTTAACTGATAGTAAGATGCATTGCCTAATGTATAGTCTGCATCATTCCCCATCTACCGGATCATAATCGTGCAAAAGTATGAAAATTAGGTGCACACGCACTCTTCCTTAATTATGGAATTTGATAATAATATACAAATGAATTATTTTGCACGATAGCATACAACAAAAAGTACGAACGAACAAGAAAAGTCGAATGAAACTATTTTTCTACTAGTTACAATAATACTATTTCATATATTACACATGGACAAACTATTTAAATGTTCTTAGTATATTATGCTTATCTACATTATATTCATACAATATATATGTATAGTTTAGAAATAGTAGGAGTCATTTTAGGGCACTCCAGGCAGTACTTCTTGAGACTCCCACTTCCATCCCAGCCAACACTCACTTCAACTCCGCCTGAGTTCCCGTTTCCTTTGCATTCACATTCATTTCTCCATTTTGTGCCAAACTTGATCTATGTTCATGTCATGAATATTATACTCTTAAGCTGACATAACGTTTCGCTTCCCCTTCCCTCATCATCACTAGTCGAGAAGCAAAAATTCTTGTATTCGTATAATATATACTTTTATTACAGCTGTGAAAGTGACTGGTGCTCACTAGCAATATGTACTCTTTCATTACATGTCGTAAGTATTCATAGGAGTTACGATAGCACTTGATGCTGCACATGACGGAATAAGAGAAAAATATATGTGTATTATACCTTACGAACGTACAAATCGCATTCCATTATTCGCACCAGAGTGGTATTAAAGCAAATGTATATTTGATCACTTTTTACGTAGCATCGCAAAGAACGTGCGATAGACGCTTTTATGCAGAAAATTTTCATGCATGCTTCCCTGAAAGTTTGGTAATAATTTATTGAAACATTGGAGTAATTGTAGCAATGAAAAACGGTATACTTCTCTTGCTACTACTACTACATGACTTTCGCAATTTAGCAACAATATTGTCTGCTCTGGTTCTGATCTGATACTGATACCACTACTATAACTACATGGGGACTACATTTGCTACATATTACAATAATCTTATCAGGGATCTGAATTGGGAAAAGACTTCTGGCAAGAAAAGAGATGTCCATGTCTCCATTAAAGAAATGAGTTCAGGTCATGTTCCACGGCTAAGCTGTACGATACGATATTAGATGTTTCGAATTCCTTCATGTAAAATTTGCCGACTAGGAACTTTGCAAGAAGCAACTATCTCAACTATATGAATTATAACTTTCGAATGACGTAACCCTATAATGGTAGTATAACATATAAATATGATCCTCTTGAATTACTCACGACGTGACTCGTAATATCCTAATGAGAAAATAGAGTTCACATTTTGTATGCATTTTTGGGGAAATGGTGGAAATAAAATGGAGAAGAGAAAGCAATGGGAAGGTAAATAGATGGTGAGAACTTACGTATTTATTAGATCTTTTTCCTGAATGACGATAAGGTTACATATAAAGTTTCATATAAGATACCTACAGAAAGATAACATACTCGTTAATATGAGCCCTATATCTTATTTATACATTCCTAGTCAGTTTTAGTGAGTACGAGTCTGTCAGAGCGTGGTTTCCTGTATATTTACTCCTTGGTAATAATTATTAAGGGCTGAGAAAGTGCCTCCTACTTCTTTTCTCTGACGGAAAACCAAGAAAAACACTGGAGAGAAAACAGTTTTGAACAAATAGAGTTTGCTTAGGTATATAAATAATAATAACAGAAAGGACGGTTGGTTAATAATGACGTGTATGGTACGACACCTTATAGTAATAACCCAGAAGTTGAGTCAACTTATGCAGCATTAGTAAGTTTACTTTCACCGTCCTATCGCCATACACCATCTTTTATTTGTGCGTTATTATTGTGTCACAGTACTGCACTCAGCAACCACATGCTTTTATCAACGTGTGATAGAGAGGGCACAATAAAACTACTAATATTATTGCAAAACCTAACAAATTTCTTGTAATATTGCTCATAATGTAGCAAATAATGAAGTGAACCGTAGCTGTTGTTGTGACGCTATTGTTTGCCGATTGTGAGTGTTGACTCAGCAGCAAAGCTGTATGAAAGCTTTTGTAGGATAGCGATGACTCGTTCGTGATGTTTCTCTTCTCACTAGGCCATATAGAGAAGTAATAATGATATGACAAAGGTAACGCGTGTAATTCACAACCTGATAGACGAACAAGAGTAATATTAATATTTAGTATTATCACGATTGTGAGTCACATTTCCTTTCTTTTACTTCTTCAAGAGAAAACAAAAGCATGAAAATGTTTTCCTGCCTATAACGGTACATATGAAAATATTAATAAAAGACTAGTATTACATTATCATGAGTGGAGTTCACTTCTGGTTTTGGTCCTGAAAACTTCCGTTAATACTAATATTCATGCAAAATGAATATTCGTAGTATAAGTAGAAAAATCTGCTTTTGCCGGTATTTCTCTCATAGAAGACGTGCTCGATACATTCATACAATACAACTTGACTACAACGCCAAGTAGGGACGAAGGTATGGGTAATATGCACAGGAGTAATAATAACCAACCATCACGTAACATCTCCATTTCTCCAATGAAATGAAAATGAGAGTAGATAGGTCATTCGTGCGGCTGGTTGGATGGTTGAACTGAATGAAAGGAGAGCAAGCATCCGACTTAACCTATGCCTGACTGGACCCTTTCTCGTGAGTGTATGTGTCTGACTAATACAAATGCATGGGAAAAGTATTAGTAATGGCATCAGAAAGGAATGATGATATGGTGAGCTCACTAGTGAGCAATAGTAGCTTTCTACTCCAAAAGCGAAATAGGAAGGCGAAGCGAGGTTGGATGGTTCTATGCGGCGAATAACAGCGTGCATGAATGAGTGTGATGAGTAATGCTCATACATTATACACATGAGCTAAGTAGATTTTTCATCCGACAAAAATCCATTTCGTTTTTATACCCCTTTTCTTTCTTCTTCATGCATGATCCCGGTGTGGCTCTTGCAACTAAGCACTTTCACTCACGACGATGAGTTACACTATAAAGAAAAACACATACTGACGACCTCGAGAAACAAGTTGAATAAGTAAGCCACCAACTCTCCTTCACCAAAAAGTAAGAAGTAACTAGTAATAGGACACACACTCATACACCATCGTCACTATTACTGCTTACGTTCTCCTGCTTGACTTTCACTCTTTCACGCGAATGAAAGGAAAAATGTACGTATAAGAAATATCAACCACAGGCTAACAGGGGTAGTGTTGACGAGAACTAAAAGCAGCCAGAAAGAAACGTATCCAAAAGCATCAAGGGAACTACAACTACAGTATGGGTTTTAAGAGAAGATGTAGGTATTCTTTATTCTCCGTTCAAGCTTACTTTTAACTATAATGGTGATGGTAGTACTCCTGGTGCGGTTTTGGTAGTACTGCTACCAATGCTGCATTCTATGTACCTATCGAAGTAAAGTTTAGGTACTATTTCTTTTGCTGAGGTGATGCTGGTACATCTGCCCAGTAGTGCACATGATGTCTAGTAACGTTTCGCATCTTGTTCATCTTCTTATGGAGACGTAATAATAATGCTTAAATATAAAAATGTATTTGTGTGCAATTTGTACATGTAATAATGCACTGTTCATAAAAACGAATGAGCAATACAATTCATACAGGGATCTTTTGACTTCTTCTTCGGGGGATACAAAGGCTAAATGTTGCAGGTATGAATTGTGGAAAGATTATGTGCTTCGTTGTAACTTAACTTCACTTTTGTGAGCCTGATCGTCTATATTGCAATAAGTTTGTAACAAGGTGGAACTTTATATTAGTGTATCAGGGCTGTACTCTACGACGTGTGCATGTATATATTTTCCTTTTTATGTGGTTGTGCATGGGTTCCTGTTGTGTAGTGTAACATTAACTCATATAATATGAATTCGCATGAAAACCGACCTCAATATCCCGTGGCCACTGAGGGCTGTTCCGTTTCCGTTGATGGCTGTCGTTTGTTTCAAGCTTGTTTCACTGAACCCGCGCTTCTGAATCTCCCTTTCCTACTATCACCAACCAGGATCGTCACAGTAGACTTTCTTGGAAGATGTGGAAACACCATCAACAAAATGCCAGCAAGTTCATACGATGATAGCGAAAAAGATCATCCTAGTCATAATGTAACAAGATCCCTTCCCAGTTTACTTTTTACCCATGTTTTCCTTCATGCTTTTTATTTTTATACTTTCACCATTTTCCCTTTGGAGCTTCCATAAAAAAGTCTATAGAAGGAAAAGGAAGGATATATTGAATCAAGTGTTTGTGTATGTTTACTGCTGCCACTGCTATATTTTTCAGTACTGCAATCATATAACCAAGTGTGTATAAAATACTTAAAATGCTACTGTGACTTGACTTTTAGGAAATGAGAGTTTTGGCTCTCTATTTCGTCTTGGTCGCTGAATAAAATGATTCGACAGAGGAAAAGAAAGAAGAAGCGCCACAACAACACTGTCAAAATTGTTATTTCTCTCATACTTTTTTCTCAAGTTTCCTTTAGCATCATCCTCAGGGGCTAAGTTGAACTAATCAAAACTGAAAAACAGTTTGATCCTCACCCTCTCTACAGTTTTTCCTTTTGCTTCCCAAATCCAACGCTTACCATGTCGGTCGACACCACCAAAGGAAATAATACGTTGGATGTATGTGTGTGGAAAATCATGAGCCGGATATAGAGTAAAGTTACTCCTTTCACTGATAATGGCTACAACTTTGAGCAGACAGCAAAATGCATCTATCCATTTCTCTGTCTCTGTTCCAAAGTTTGCTCATTCTACTCATTCATGGCAAGTTTGTTTTTGTACATGAACTGGAGTTACAAAAATAGTTCAAACTCAAAGTGTATTATATTGAATTTTGTGGTTGGGAGACCAGAAAAGTACCATTAAATATTTTTCTCTTCTTTTTACTACTCGCCTTCATTTTCTTCCTTCCCATTTTCCTACTATCGCGGCATTTTGCTGGTAAGATGACGACGATGATGGTGATCCGTTATCCTCATATATGCACTTTACTGGTTCTTCCATTACCATATCATATTGATATGTCATCTCATCATCATCAAAAGGGAAAGTTGCAACTACAAACAGGGAGTTTTTGTATATCACATTCACGTTCTCGGATTGAATATACAGTACATTCACAGCGCCTTTGAATTATATCCGGAAATCCACATTCACATCGTATATTCGATCATTTTATCTGCATCTCTTTATTTTGACATGTACGTTCGTTTGAACCTACCATAGTAAAAAGCCATTATACCATGCATCTGCAATTCATGTCAGTTTATAGTACCTCTATAAAACTCAAGCGTGAATAGCATATATATACACGCTTATATAAACCATTTACTTTATCTTTTGGGTTACTGCTCCAAAATGAAACTTGAGGCATGCAATCAATAATCAAGTGATGAAAGTGTGGAGTGGATAGAAAATAGAAAACAAGAGCTGGAACTATAACCTTGATAATCCTGAGAGCAGTTGTTCCTTCCAGCTCGCAGTTATAATTTCACATGAGCCATACAACCAATTCCATTTCCGCAGAATCCTTGAAGAGGCATTATTCCTGTGCCAGGATAAGCCACCAGCAGAGCACAAGGTTTTCGGGCAGGTAGATGGTAGTTGGACATGAATCTAGGTCATCAAGCGTACGTCAATGTTACGCAATGACACATCACCAGATATTGAATGAATAACTCATATCAAGCCAGATTTCCTTTCTGTCATCAGGTGAATTGCAAACGAAACTTGACTCTTGTGAAACTTCATTTACTGTATAGTCTCAATCTCAGTACCTGCCAGCTTGCTCGGTAGACCTAGTCGATTTTGATCCACTCTTTATCCAATACAGTCTTGTTTGAACAGATCGAAAAAGGAATAATACACTTGCATTTGTGGAAAATTTCCTTTTGTTAAACCGACATTGTATTGAAAATAAGCTCGGTTGTTTTTTTCCTCTTTTTACGAGTAGTAAAAGAATAACTGCAAACTGAGTTTGTTATTTTATTGTTCTCTTACGAAACGTTCTATCTTTTCTTACATTACCAGACCGTGCGGTTTTGGTTTTCATTAGAAATAGGATCTAACATCAAAAGTGAAACAACCTCAACTAAAGTACTATAAGCAAAAAAATATGTACGTACTTGCCCAATATCTACATCATATGCATTCATTCAATTTCAGCGAAAAGAGTTTTCATATTACAAAGTCATTTTGGTAACTCAAGGCAAGGGAAAACCACAAGGACCTTCCATCTACTTTGTTGTTCGAAATGCTTCGTTTAAACCTTTAATACTAATTTGTATGCTTGCACTATCCTATTGTAACTTCCAATTCTACTTATTAGTTCCAATGAGAAGGTGGAAAATGGGGGTTTTTGGAAATAAAGTGTAGCTACCATTCAGATTTTCAACAAGTTTGCGATTCGTATCTGTTCAGTGAAGTTTCTATTCCTAATATATATTTAGCAGTTCCATTTAAAACTTTTATAAAGGCCCTGCGGAGCGTAGCTTTAGGAAAGAGTGTTGTGATAGGCAGCAAGATTGGTTTTTGGTTGCTTGAAATATTTTTCATTAGCGTTGCATACAGCAGAATAAATGCATGTAAATAAGTAATATTAAAAGTAACGTTTTATGTTTACCATACATTATATGTATAACATCTAACTTGTAGTTTTTCGTTATATATATTATTATTATGCTCATATTATTATTGTTTTATGGTCAGCTTCGTTGACCTATAGCCACCTTACCGTGTTCAAAACACCTCCAGTTGATGATAGTTTGGCAAAAGGATGTTATTTCTTTCCTATAAATGACACATGCCACCAAAGTATGTACATATTGTGCGGGACATTGCATTGGGGATTTTCCACTACAGCATATGTACATGATTGTTAAATGAAGCGAAAGTTTTTCCTGTTTGTCCTTCCAACCATTCAAGCGTCATTTGTGCTTGGGTAAGGTCTAAGTTTCCCATTTTGCAAGGAAATGGACTGTATACCTATTGGCATTACATACCTAAGAATATAGAGGAAAAGAAAGATGGAATGAAATAACAGTTTTCTTCGTGCTTATGATGATTATGATGGAATGGGATGACCACTCACATGTTCACCACCCACCCATGTATTCCTCTTTTCTTTACTTTCTTTTTATCCATTCACATTTTCCACTTTACTTCCTTCACTTGTCCATTTCACAAGCTTGAATGGAATGACAATGAGTGAGTGAAAGGGTTATCGGAATCGGGTCGATGGATTTTATGAGCTTTCTTGTATGTGTTCTTCCGTGTGTTTGTCCTACATGAATACGTACTCACCATCATCCACTTTTCAAATAGAAAAGTAAGACTTTCGTACGTGTTATGGAATTTTCCTTCCATACGTGTAGAGCCACCACCTACATATGTATATGTGCATACTTTCAGAGTACAATGCAATATTAGCAACTGACAATAGTTGGAAAAATCCTGCCCTCTGAAACACCTCTACCAGAAGAGTAGACCTGTGTTTACCATCTTATGTAGCAACTGGGTTTATTGAAATTCTAAGAAGTTTGGACAAGCATGTATTCATGGCATTCCAAAGCCAAATACCTACTCAATGCATGAACACAATTTCTGTTCGTTTTTATCATTCTTGGTGAAAGTTGAACAATAATGTGCTTAATGTGCTCAACTTACGTCAATTCGAACTGACAACAACGAAATAAATATACCTTTAACTTACTTTACAAAGTTTATATGAAATTCAGGTGGTATTCATGTTTATAAACGACAATTTAGACTGTTGGTAAGATGATCATAACAATTTTCGCCTACCACTTTAATGGTAGTAAGTATAATTCTTTCTCTACTATAAGCGTTATGAAAAAGCAGTGGTCGTAGTAAAAAAGAGTATAGAAAATTGTTTTATTATTTTACTGCCACCACTATATAAGGCGGTAATGGCAAAGGTAACATATGTGCAAATTGACGAATGACACATGAAATGAAAATACTGAAGACAAGGCATCTATTTATACAACCAGCCTAGCATACCATCAACACCATCAGGAGCATTCGTCCCATTTCATGTAACATTCTAATAGAAAAAAATCTATTGAAAAAATTGTCAAGTCGAGGAACAAAAGAAGAAGAAAAAACGATGCAAACAGAATTCAGCCAAAAATACCGGGTAAACGGGATTTCCATTCGTTATACATATATTATTATTTCGTTGTGAAGTATGTCCTGGCACTTGTAAGAGACCACTCATACTTTCCACTGAAGTGGTAGTATCCAAGTCTCGTAGATGCTAGAATTTCTCGAATTCGCGTCATGGTACAAGACAGACGCGAAAATCGCCTATAAAATGAAACAAAAAAAAGACAGAGTGATGGAAAAAGTAGGCTGTATGGACAGATGGCAGAGACAAGAGAGGGATGGTGAAAAGCTGAAAAGAATAAAGAGAGAGACTTGAAAGAAGAAGTGTAATGGAAACATAAGGTTTCCCTCTTGTATGGTCATTGTTTTTTAACATGTCCCGGTCCACACATTTCAGCCGCTGAGAGCACAGTCGTACACTCGTACAAAACACTCTTGCAAGTTCATAGAATTCCATGTACAGTTTTACACTTACATACATGCACTGTATACAAATACCAGTCTGGAAAGTCTTGTTTTCATATCACATTCAAGTATGTCGATATGCTGCTCCTTAACTTCATTTGACTTTCTGTACCTATAACATGTAACTGAGCAAATGATGAGGAAAGCAGCTGAATTTTACTGTTAATGCATGCAATACATTTCTGTAGCTTTAAAGACAGAAAGAAAGTAGAAATTCATCTCAGAAGAACATTTTCACTATAACAGAAAGGTGAAGGTGATGACAATGGCTTGTTATAATGCTAAGCCGTCTGTATCCGTGTAGACAAACGTTGAATCCTCTGAGCAAAGTATAAAATGAATGGAGGAGGAGATAGCTCATGTGTTTCTAGTGTCTGTGTCTGTCTGCAGGCTGACGATGATGATATCTCAAGTTGGTTGACAACAAGAACAGATATAATAATGCTATATTCCTAATGTCTGAATGTTGAAATTCTCGCCCTTTATGCAGTATCCAAGCACATAGGTAAAGGTATTAGTTGACGAGATGCACAGACAAGTGCTGACTTTAGCGTTAGTGATGGACGATAAGAAAAGTTGTACAGACTTGAGTGGTGAGTCTCATGAGCAGCAGTTTATAATAATAATGAGAAAATAGGTTTTGCCACTACCGCAGTGTCACCAACTATGCATTTTTCAGCCGCTAACTTTTCAGGGGCTTCACGAAAGAGACTTTACTATTAAATGTATGCGTAGCCTTTAATATCCATCCCATGCCGTTTCAGTCTCAGTGTTCCTGAGAAAGAGAAGAATTATCTCAGACATCCCACTCAGCGATACACTAGCTTTCTTGAAGCTTTCACCCAGAACTGTTTTGATGTCCTTTTGTCAGGGTTTTATGGATTTCAGACATGTATCCATTTTGACACCCGCAGTCCTTCCATTATATAAAGTTGTTTTGTGTATTGTGTATGTACATTATATTTTTGCCTTCCACGGATTCGTTTGTCTTTAGGTAGTTCTCCAGCCATGGGAATTGAACTTGGAATAATCTGAATTCAGCTATGGTCTACTAGAGAACCAACCGATTTGTACATTTTTATTTCAAATGTATAAGTAAAATGATGGTATCGTCTTATTACATCTTTTGATTGTACATACAATTTTATAATGACATGGAATACTTTGTGGTCTTACGAAAATTGACTTTCAAAGTCATCTTTCCATTTCCACTTTAAACTCTATTCTATATCATTTTGAAAATTCTTATGATGCCCACTGTTAAATGATGTGGCACATAAAAGGAACCGCAATATACAAGAGTGCGTATTTGTTGATGGCTAAAAAGTAAAATACTTAATAAATCTTTCTTTTTATTCCCTTTTTGATCCTTGTATTATCCAGACTGTCAGTGAAAGGCAAAATCGGAAGGGAAAATCGCGATAAAAACATAAAAAAGTCTTTTCTCTTGTTCACCGAGTAATCATTGTAGTCGTAGTAGTACGAAGTGTTCTAGCAAAAAAACTTGTTATCCTACTAATAGAAGGAAAGCCTTGAAGATGAAAAACTACTACTATCCAATCTATCGATATAATATTCTGTTTTTCATCCATGTTCGGAAGTGTTCTTGTGTGTATGCGAAGCACTTTGTGCTAGTGAAGTCACAAGTACATATTGCACAACCATCAAAGATCAAAAGGAAACGGATTATTTACTGACAGTTCGATTTTTATTTTTATTTAGCAGGCAATCGTTACATTCTAGACTCGCAACACGACCATTGTCAGTAGTGCAAAAAGTCTGCTACCACAACCATTGCAACCACAACACCACATATAACCCAACAACATAATTTGGGGCGACAAGGGTAACTAATATTATAAAAGCAAGAAGTACGACTATTGTCTGGATATACACAGTTATAGCCGACATTGTGCCAGCACATGTTACTAGCAGAATCAATATAAAAGTAAGCATATGCTGATGCACTATAAACGCTAAAGCAATGGCCACTAACTAATAATTACTAACAATGGAAAGATAAAAAATGCAATACTAACGTGATAACAATATTGATCAAAAATAAAAAAAATAGCATCCCATGCATTTTTATGTATATGATATGCTCTTTTCGTGGTTGTAGAATAAAATATGACGATAAATTTTCATCTTGTATCCAGTTATTGTTGCAGAAACTGGCTCAGATGTAACAATCACCAATAAGGAATGTCACACTTCTCCTCCATAGACTAGACGAGTAATAGGAACTTTTACGTTTTTTCGTCGATAAAAAACGGCAGATGCAATCATTTTGGTACTATAAGATGTATTTGTGCAGTAAAGCAGCAACTCAAACTCAACCTAAGTGCACAAGTAGGACACACTTTTAAAGCGTTGTTATTGGTTCGTGAATTGAATGTAAAATATAGAAAAACTAAAATCCAAACCGAGAGGATGCTGCCTCTTCGATTTGCTTTCCTCTTGGCTGCAAGTGTACTCTGTTGTTGCTTTCCTTGGAATAAATTGGGTTCTCTACTGCTTGTCCTTGCGCTTTCATGTTAAATTTATTAAGTATTTGAGAGTCAATGAGGATACTTAATGATATGTAACGGTAGCGCTTGTCTGTTAGTCCGCCATCTTCCTGAAGTTATTGTAGTAGTTTAACATGATGGTTTCATATGGCAATGATTTGTTTTTACGTTTACATTTAGTTACAAATCATCTTTATTTTTTAACTTCTATAGATGGATTTCTGTCCCTTAAATTCCTGATCAGTATTTACATAAATGTAAATGTGAAAATAATTGGTATGAACTATCATCGGAGGCATTCCAGAGGATTCCCATTCTCATTACCTCATTCTTAAACGAAAGACTTTTTGACCTCGTCGTTACCCTGTTAATTTTTTGACTTTCTCGGGATACTTTGTTCAGGCATTGCAATCGCAGATGTTCTCGCTCCTGACTCCAATGACAGCCGGAGGAGCAGCATCAACCGCAAACTGCCGCATGTCTGTTTTTAAGAAAACTATATCCTTCAGAAAGTATTTATTATTATGTTTGCTCTCTTTTCCTGAAGAAATGCTGCTAAAATATTGAGCTTCTATAATAGTCTATATTGTACTGCTGCATCCATTTACAGAAATCGTCAACAAAAGATTGCTAGTTTTCCGGTTTAGCTCCAGGACTGTTGAATTAAGTAAATAGGTAGGTATATATATGCATATGCCTAAATATTGCTTTTGTAGTATCATGTCATGTTTGCATATATTTCTCTTATTCAAATCAGCAAGTTACACTTTTATTGATCATTTTTAGCTTGTATATGTAGCACATGCACAATTACAATAAAGCGTGTATGTAGTTTTCAATTCCTTGTTTAAAGAAAATTGTCTCTTGAAATTGTGCTGGCAAAAACTAAAAGTCGAGATAAAGGTAGAGCACACACCTCATTGGTGTTATCACCCAAAATGAAGAAGGTGTTGTCATGATGAGAAAAAGGAGAGGTGATGAGATGATACGTTTCTGTTGCCTGAGTCAAACATTTACATATATAGGTTGGCATGGCATTGGTTTCATCACGTCATATCGTTGCCGTGGCTGGAAGCATTCTGCGAAAACAGGTATTCGTAAGGTTGGTTTGCCAGGTTTCTTTATTCTTGTTCCACCTCCAAGGGATTTTGTCGAGATGATTTCGTGATTTTTATGTGCTCGTCTGTAATAATAATTTCACTCTTACTTATCTACTATACTTGTGAGATTAGGTATATATTTTTATTGTACTGTGAAATCCTTTATAACAGCTTTAACTGGTAGAATGGATGTTAGAAATGCCGATTTCAGCAGAAAAAGTTTTTTCATGAAAGGCACAGAATTGCTTGCATGTACATTTTGTTCTACGTAGTTACATGCAAACATTACTCTGGTACAATATTAAGGTGTGTCAAGCTGCTCCCTGCCTCCAGCCTGTCTATATGCGTTTGAATGAAAATATGCCGACTCGTTTATTCTCTTGTAGTTGTCGTACCTTGTTTGCTTCTCCTTTCTTGTCTTCGTCATCATTGAAGAAACCTAAAACACTTCGAGGTAGTCGCAACTAGGAACAAATATTTCATGCATCGTTCGTTGAATGCAAGCAGAGAGAAAAATTGCTCCATTTGATGTAAAAGAGGAGTAGTAGGTTCTTTTTGCGACGTTTATAAGCTAAGAAAACATAGAGATAGAATGTCCTTCAAGCACCGTGCGTCTCCTATTTTCCTAGCTTGCTTACACATCCTTTCAGTTTTCCACGAAGCAAAGGGAATTATTTGGACGTTTTCCCAATACATATTTATACCTCGGGCGGGAAGAGAAGGAAAGGATAATGATGATGCACCCATCGCTGAAACTCTGTCATTTCTCTTTCTTTCCTATTTTCTCTCATATTTGCATTGCCAACTGTTTCAAAAAAAATTCTGCAAAATAGAAAAATACTTTCCCTCATTGTTATTTTAACTGAAAATAAGTGAGTAGCGAAATTACCCTTGCCTTTTGCGCCTTTTCCTCATCTTCATTTCCTTCCTGCTTACATAAACACATCTTTACCCATTTTCTCTCTCAAATACCTTGCGCTAAATTTCTTTCACTGTTTATTATTTCCGATTCGGTTGTTCGTACAGTGTACGCATATTACTCTGGTCAATTAGTTTTGTTTCGGACGCTGACAGTAACCATGTTACATATGTATTTACATCAGTTTATGTTAATATGCTGTTATATTTATGCCATGTATTATGGCACAGTGACAAACTTACATATAATACCTCAATAAGAATGATAAAGAAGTAAAAAAAGTAAGCGCATAAATCAGTTTAAATCCCGATCGCTGTTTATTAGTATGCTTTTGATAGAATATGGAATTGGAGCAGAAATTATTAGCATCCTTACTTTAACATATGCAAATAAATGTATGTAGATGTTTACCTAAAGCGAATTATGTTATTTTTATGAATGGAAGGTTATGTACAGCCAAATGCTTTCGCCCTCTCATCGCATCTGCCTAGACATAAATTGTATGTTTAAAAGCACTTTACGTCTTTCACACCTGTATTGTAAGATACATAGATTCAGGGACGCGAAGTGTAAAGTAGTAAAGCATTCATAATTCAATAGTACTTTCACCTTACTTGCACATTGGTAGAGATTATGTTATCTCCTTGCTTGTTCGACAGAATAATATGACAATCCTCTTAATATGTTCAATTCGGTTGGGACACTGCAATGTTTCTTTTTAAACGTACTGCATACTAGTCACTAGTCACCAACCTCATAGCCAGGTGTAATCTTCTGTGTTACATTACATTGCATGTGGAAAGTCCTTGATAAAGTAAATCTTGTGGTATATCTGTATGCGTTTGTGGTTTAAAGTTTTCAATGAATATGCAATATAAATGTATATATCCGTAAAAAACAGTGGGGTTGGCTTTGGTTTACTAAATCGAGATATCTATCCACATTGGCAATGAAATGAAAGACAATAAATTCATTTACCTAAAATTTTATCTCCATTCTTTGTACAATTATTGATATCTCTGTGAATATTATGATGGAAATTGGCTTTCTTTTTCATTGCCTTTAAAGTACGTGGTATTACTAAACTGTATTAATGTAGCAAACGATTTGTAATTAACTTTGACATAAATACACCTGCATAACTGACAGTCGTTGGGAATTATATGATTTCCGTGGGTCAGAGAAATGCAATTATTTTAGCCGATGTGGTGTTAATGAGACAATATTTATGTAGTCATGAATTTATGATATGACAGTAATTGTTCTTTCAGATTTTTGGAAATGTTTTATTTTATCACATCACATGGCAGCTCCCTGCATCATGCCATACATATAAAGGGGATAGGGAATATTTGGCTCAAAGAACAAACTTATGATTTTTTGAAGGTTGAACATGTATGAGTAGCAAATTTGAGATCAAATCCTTTGATTATTACGGGAACAGGAAAGGTGTGCAAAAACATTCCATGGATCGTGCGACAAAGAATATCTAAATTCAGAGATTCAATCTTTTACCCATGATTTATTTAGTTTAACAAATGGATGTCCATGTATATCATGACACTAGTGTAATGATATAAAATTACTCTAAAATAATGTAGAAATGTGGTGCACAATGAAAAGTTTGTAAAAGGACGCATTGGCAAAGGCTGCACTTTCTTTACACATCTCAAACGAATTCTTTTTCCAGGTACCACGTATTCTACATTATACTCCCTGAGAAGAGTTTTTTGGGTTTTCGTTCTTGAGGGAAATGCAGTAAAAGCTGGATATAGCTCCTATGGAAGGTTTAAATAGAAAGAATTATAGAGGCAAACATATTACTGGGAAAAGAACGCCAATTTGAGCTGAACTGGTGAGCGAGCTACCTTTAAAAATTCTCATTTGTTACAACGAGCAGAAATGGATGTGGACTATTATGCTATCCCTGTGAATTTATGCCTACCTCTACCTTCGGACACATTTATTCCTTTCGGTTCCCTTTTCTGTTTTATCACATGTGCAAAGTTCATATGCGCAACTGCAGCCAGTATATCTTCTTGTCTTAATGAAATTTTCCAGTGTCTGAGCTAAAAGCAACTGTTTTAGTCAAGAAAATATTCTTTGCATGCGACTGTATTCTGGACTAGAGAACGAGTAATTTGAAACAACGTTAACCAGGAGGATCAGACATGGTTAGATCTCTAAAATTTGCAAAGCATTTAAATATGGAATAATATGGAATTTAAATATGGAAATGCTCACAACGATAATTAAATTCAGGTAGGAAAATTTAGGAACGATATTTCATTTTTTAAATGTTTCACTTGAATTGGGGGATGTGAATTGATATGGATTTTTTGCTGTCACTTGCTCATAAAATAAATTTACAGTTTGATTCTGCATTTATATAAATTCTTTTACTCTCGATGCATATTATGCACACAGTTTCCTATAGCTTCTATGTGTGTATATAAGTATATACATATTTATTGCTACAATCCAAGTACACGCCACACACGGTCATTATTGTGCATATATATACCTAGTATAAGCGTGTAATTTAACAAAATATTGTAGTGTCACACATGCACATAATTGTTTCCTGAGTGGTAGAATATAACATACGTATATACACAACAGCTAATACATTTTGTAGGTACGAACAATTGCTACCATAATACCACCCTGGTTTTTTGGTACGGAGAGTAAAAAGTTTGGCCAAAGCCAGGTCAATATTTACATAGTAAGAAGTTTGCATTGTTAGCAGTTGATGTCTGCATACATGCATATTGTTAGCTCGAAAACCTATCCATATGGATTAAAACCATAATAGTAGACCATCTTCCTATACGTTAGTGTTTAACTTTTCACATTTTATTATTAATATAGAAGAAAGTAGGTACATTCTCAGCAACGTAAAAATAAAAAAAGCAATAAAAACGTAAACGCATTAGCTTTGAAGAAACACATTGTGCAGTTTTGATATAAGATGCTCGCATATCTAGCGTTAGATAAATGTATTACCTAGATGCTTATATAATAAAGTTATTAGTAGTAGAAAACTGTGAGAAAAATTCGTTGGATATACCAATCTAGGAGAAATGTGTGCTGTATGATGTAAGTGAGTAAAGCCAAACGACGACAGGGTACGCTGGATAATAACATGTGAAAGAAAAGGATGAAAACTATTAGGACGGAATATAATGGGAGATAGGAGACGACCTAAATTATGCATTTATTGACGTAAAAGCTTCATTTCATAAAAAGAACGGAGTTGTTACAATGTATCAACTGATATAGACATTTAGGTAAGGACATGCATTGTGTGAAACATGAGCATGTTTTGGAATGAAAATTTACACGTAGCTTTCTTAAAAGTTGTAAGAAAGAAAGGAGATTTCATCGCAGGTTTTGAAGAAACGTGGCAGATATTTGGAATATTAATTCGTTGACTGGAAAAAACATCAATAATTTCAGCATTCGCTGTTTGATTAGTGAATTCAGGAGGAAATTTAATACACGTGGAATAAATGGAGCTTCCATTAAATCATCATTTTGTTGACTCTCCGGCTAAGAAAATGCGAACGTGAAAGCAAGCGAAAAGGTTGATATGTACATTCATAGGGACATTTCTCGTCGCTGAATAGATTTTATGAACAATTGGGGGCTTCTTCATTATATTCGCCCTTGTAAGATATTGCATTTTCCTTCTTCCTTCTGGCACCAGGGACGCATAGTATACATATTTTATGCATATACGAACTGGAAATCGACTAGTATGCAGAATTTTTGGCATTTACGATGAGTTATATTATGAATGTGAGCAAACCTACTGAGACGAAATATGAGCGTGAAAAGGGCAAATATTCAAACTTGTTTTGGCCTCGTTTTATTTCATTTAACTTCTTCAAGTTATTTGCCACCTTTATACACGATCATCCTCGGGAAAGGACGTATTCACTTCAATCCCCTTTCGTGAGCAGGGAATAAATTTTGCTGGCCCGCTTTCTAAAGCCTCCCTAATTTTTTCGATTGGTTAAACGAAGATGGAAGACCAGGTAGGTAGAGATAGATAGACTATTGTGATTTCCTTAGTTTCTACAAAAAGAAACGAACACTGAAAAAATGCTTCCTTCGTTTTGTTTCTTCTGAACAGAACAGAACAACGCTTTATTCAATTCTGGGGAAAATAGGAAAATGAAGTCAAGTGAAGACCTTACATGTGTACACATAATCTTATTCGCTCCTCCTATTTGTTCTGGTGTACCTATTCAATGAATGAAAAACCTTGGAATTGATTTCCCATATTTTAGTCAAGTCATATAGCTCATTATCTGCAGGAAAGAAGAACCTGAATGTAATATGAGATGTAAGGAAGACAAAGTAGAAGTGGGTGTCGGTTGAAGACAGTGGGTTTGTTGAAACACATAATGTGCAAACAATATAATGTATAAACTGCGTATATAAAAGAAAAGAATGCACCTCCACCTCCTCCTATTAATATGTGCTGACGTATTCCTGAGATTACATACGATGCCTTAGTTTCACTTTCTAAGAACCATATTTTCAAATCTCATGAAGGTACTTTGCTTATGCTCACTAAATCAGTTCATCCCAGGGGAATTGGGGAAGGTGATGCTATAAATTGGTAGAAAACAGAAGTAGGTAATCATGCATGGACCGTAGTATATGGCCTCAATACACTACCATAACTGTTCTTCATCCTCAATTATCTACACGTGAAGTTTCACTGATTTCAGTAAAACAGGCACTTACGTACCTGGAGTTACGGTACGGCATTTTAAACCATACAGTATCTGCACATGGTTCATGTGATTAGGGAAAGGGCAGAACATTTAAGTTTGTTTATCATGTGACATGGAGCTGTGGAATATTAAACAATGGCTGATCCAATGGAAGCGACAGTTTTCATTGCCTATCTCATTAACATTGTACATTTGTCGTTAGAAGTTTGTATAATGTAAAACATAGCTCATTAAATATACGATAGGTTTTCTGGTTGTGAGCTGCAGAGATTTTCACAATGAGATGAATGCAAAATGTCAATCGACAGTGTGTTATCAGTCAAGAATTCGGAAAGCAAAAACATGTAATAATACTGTGACCATGGAAATAACTATACTTACAGAACTATAGAGGAATGGTTGCTCATGCAATTAAAATCCTTGTAGGTATACATGAGTGATCGAAGTCTGGCCCTAGGTATTTACTAGCTTTTCGTCGGTCTTCAACTAGTATGAACATAATCTGAAAACTTCACTTTCGAGCAGCAATTGTTCAAATCAAGCAATAAAATCGATTCGTACCAGGACATTCTTCCTCTTAAACAGGATGCTCCAATATATTCACTTTAAGGAATAATATGCATAATAAGCATGTATTGTTGAAGGCATATAGGTTTGTGTTATAGAGAACTGACAAAGTAAGTCTACTAATGGGTTTGTGGATGTATGCATTTGTAAGAAGAAAATGGTATTCCTTTTAGTTTCATCGAACGGAAGTCTCGTCCATTATTCTTGACATACCACAAGGGACATGAATTGCTGGGTTGACTTTTAGGCTTTTCTTCTTACAATTTTATTCTCACCAGAATTATGCTATTGTTAGACTTGCCAACGTAGGCATATGTCGACAACTCATATGTACAGTGTGCATCCTACATAAATTTACTATTGCTTCTAATATTAAAGCTCTTATTGCTTCTGCTGAAGTTTTGCCAACAAACGGTGAAAGGAAATCTTTTCAGTTGAAATCTTTTGTTTGATTTTTCTAATGTTATTAATTTGTCAGCGCAGCGGCAAGTGAAAGCTTCAAATGAACTTTAACTTGACCTGGTGCACATGTTCAAGGACCTGTAAGTACATACTACGAACCTCTTACTATAAACGCGTGACATGACATGACGTGTTAGGAAATGATTACTCATTATTACTGTTTTGTTGACTTATAAACGTACATTGCACATACGTCCAATCCATTTGTACACTTGTAGCATTAGTGAATAATGTTGCAAAAAGAAAACCTATAGCCTTTATGGTAGCTATAATATAGTATAGTATTGCCAATTATAGGTATTTTCGTATATAAATTAGTATGCAACACTGAAAGCTGAGTGAAAGCATTTTGATATGATCAACATAAGTATAAGATATTGTAACATAATAATTGATTCTTGCATGATAAAGCACATCTAGGGTAAACATTTCACAAGACAGAACTAATTGATTGTCTTAAAATAAATTGATGGATATATGAGCAAATATCAGGAAGTGCAGTATATGCCTAAGTATATTATTCTAGAAAGCCATGTAGTTGCCCTTACTTCTTGGCCAAGTGTTGGGCAATGGGCAACACTGTAATCCCACGTAGGTAAAAAACATCAACGGATGGTGAACTGGAAGTAAACGCACTGAAGGTATAACGTTTAGAAATAAATATCCCTTTTACAAACTCAATCAGATAAACACACTACAATAGGTTCCATACGTATGTACATGCATTTGGATATCTACAAACCCACAAGGCTTATACAAGCTGACTCATAGTTTTATAGTCTTTGACAAACCCAAGTGTGGCATAATAATACTTTTGGTACCATATGTAAAGCCTCTGAGTCCTCGTGGCTGTACCATTTAGTTTTAAGATGCTGTTTACAGGGTCATCTCATTATGCAGCACTAAACACTACTGTACACATTCCTCATTCAGATTATACGGAATAGTGGTAGACTTTAAGGCATGTTTTAGTTTAGAGTCTAGCTTCTTTCTTACATTTTCTGAACCGACAAACGATATAAAGGAACCGTTGATTTTCCTCTCCAATTGCACCGTTTTATACTAGGATCGTAAGTAATTTTAATAGCTAGAATGATTTTGTAAGGTAGCGTGTAATGACACCAGCGCGCATAAAGCACTATCTCCTTCCACCCGAGGAAAGTATGGAGTGAAAGGTGGAAAATTGTAAGGAGCATGTAATGAATCACATGTACCATACTAGTATGTGAAATATTTTACATGAACGTTATTTTGTTAACCCCGGACTTCCAAAACACTGTTTTGGTCTTGTTCCTTCTCGCATGGCTACACAAAACATGGGCAATGGTAGACCAGAGAATAAGGTTTCTTTGTTAAACGATTATGATGTAAATAAGCTCATTCATACGGGGCACCGGGCTACATCTCTACGAAAGCAGCAGTAAACATCACTGGTTAAGTTCTGCACTGGTGAACTTCTTAATATGCCATGCTGCATGCCTCATGCATGATGGGAACACTCGTTGGATTTTGAGGATGTAAACAAGATAACGTCATTTATATAATTCCTTCCTTGCTAAAATAAGGAATGTTGACAGCCAAGTTAATTCTTCAGATTCTTTGCCTTGTTGTTGTTGGCTTCCTGTTTCTGCTGGAAGGGCACTGATTCTAAGCCAGTACAACCCCATTTTCTATACAGACAACAGAAGAATATTGCCTTGTACATGAGTTTACGGTGCTATCACACATATATTTGAATTTGAATGGTCAGACAACACGTACACTTGAAGATGCCCGCACAATACTCATAAATGAAATAAGGCTATTATTATGGTTTTTGTCACAGCTTGTGTGGTCGTCCAATTTTTCATAATCGTTAAGAGGGAGTGTTTACGCACATCGGTTTACTTTTACTTATTCTCGCTCATCTAACATGTGTACCCCTATTATGGAATACATTTGTTCAAGGCTACAGAACCCGGAGTTCCAACGTTCATATTGGCGCATATTTACAGATATACATAAGCCTTGTATAATATAACAATACTATAGCCTGAACTAGAGTTCACGATTAGGCGACTAAAACGAAGCACAATTTCCACCATTCAATGCTGGCGTAAGCCTATTAAATGAATGCACTCGTTGGGATTCTGCTATGGTCTAATATTTGATTTGACCATATATTACACACGGCTACTACCAACAACTGTAGGAAAGCGAGTTTTACAAGAAAACTAACAGGACTGAAACGAAACTCTTGTGAAAAATCCCAACTGAAGTTTTGCAAGAAGTCCCTTTGGTCACATAGAGTCCACATGACCAGAAGATGAATTTAAGGAGTTTACTTTTTTTAAAGTTGATACTACACTTTCTTTGGTGCTTGCATTTACAAATATCAAGGTTTATTATCCGTAAGCGCTGAATGATACTGGTTTAACTTTATTCAATTCATTGTTTTCTTTTCGTTTTGTAGTATTTTTATGTGTGTGAATATTGACTGATTCGTTATATCCCAAAATGTATATCTTTACTTGAGCTTGGATGAGTGAAAAATGTTTGGATAATGTACATAGGTAATATACCAACGATATACCAACGATATGTATATATCTTCACTAGCATGAAAAAGTTTGCGTCCTCCAGGGCTAATACGGTTTTAATAACTCAGCGCTACTTTTATTGAAAACATTTAGGCTTCAGGAAAAGAAATTCGCACAAAGTTTTTAAACTTCGTTGGCTCAGTGTGCATTGAGCACTCATCTCTAACGTATAAAATGTCAAAGTTTAAATTTTTAATTGTGTCGTATATTCAAATAAGACATACTGTTAAAAATTAATTAAAGTAAAAGGACACTTCCACAAAAGCAAGCAATTCAAGGTCATCAGCATCAATTGCATTCTACATTGAAATTATTATTATTATCAATCATGTGTGTATGTGAGACTAATTACAGCAAACATTATTTTATTGTAATTTCTGAGTCTCATAGCGTTGGCGTTGATGGGTAAGAAAAGAACTCAATTTGCATGCATTTCCTACCTGATGCTTGCACTTTACACTGTGACAGTAGCATTAAAACTAGCTACCGTGAAAAATTAGTGCTATACGCATAGGTTAATTATATGGGGTTGGTGGCAGTAAAATAATTTGAAACGGTTATAAACCACTGGTGCCACCTATTGTTTCCAGTTTATGTACTCAACGTATTCCCTTTTTGCTAGTTTTCGAAGAGCATAAATGCATTACCACGGGGAAAGGCAAATAGTCCTGGCAATGCAATATAAGGTACTCGTTTCGGTGCGGGACATCGTTAGATCACACTGAAAAAAACTAATATCAAGAACCAAACAACACCATCTGTACTGCCATCTATTCGTTTAGTAATTCATATGATGTCCGTCTAAACACTTTCTAACCTTCAGTCAAAAGCAACGTATTCAGCACAAATACAGTTGTATCTCTCTCTCTCTCTCTCTCTGATTTTTTTCTTTAGAGATTTGCGTTATAGGCATTTTTGTAGATACCTATATAAGGAATGATAAAAGAGGTATATACATGCATGTTATAAGGATTTTGTTGTCTACACAAACAAGGCAAACATTTGTATGATTTTTTTATAAAGCAAACTTTTGCTCCTCCAAGAGAATCCCATTGTTAGATTAATGTGCACGTTCCACAGATAACTTGCGGAGTTTCTAAATGAAAACAACAAGACAACAGATATCCCTGTCCTTAGACTTCATCTACATTCTTTCCAACTGCTCGCGATATGAAAGAATCCCCACTTTTATTAACAACAGCCATAGCTATTGGTTTTGTGTAATGATCAAAATAACACTACTCCAGGATCGCTATTAGTTGATTGCTTTGCCCTGCAAATTTCCTTTCTGTTCGGAGTTTGAATACAGGAAAGAGAAAGCGAGGAGAAAGCAGTCGACGACGAGGTTCGATTTCATCCTTTACAACTAATCATAATAGAGCAGTGTGTTTAGTATTACCGTTAACATAGAAAAATGAGTTGCTGCTTGTGTGCGTATTGGATATTATGGAAAATGCATAAAAAAGTAAATTGCTAGCCAGAGCAAGCCTGTTTTATCATACTTTTAGCTGTTTACCCACGTGCTTTTCAACACCACCAACACTGAAAAAATATGTAAGTGTACATATTACATACCACTATCTACACATACACATACATAAACTCTGTCCTGGAGAAAGCAAACAAAAATGCTTATATAACTTTTATAACTGTATCGTACTTGTCCTTCTACTATGTTTGCAACAATATTGTGTACTTTATGGCTTTCCTGTTTTTACGCCTTATCTTCTTACTTTTGTGGCTGATATCTTAGAGTGGTGGTGAAGGGCATATCATTCGATAGTGTTTTTGTTGCCTTACAACTTCACGAAACACAAGAGCAATGTTTCAATGCTTCCATTAAAGATTTCCTGTATTTGATTGGCTTGTCAGAGAGCAATCACGGAACCAAGAAAAACAAAAGAAACTAACACCACCACAGAATTCCGCTCGCAAAAGATATAATAATGGAAGTAAAAAACCCAAAGAATATAGTACCGAAAGCAGTACTAAAGTATCGTTATATGTATATATGCAATGTAAGTATATATAAGTATGATTCGTGGAAGGCGGAAGACAGTAAAATAAAAACCAAAAAAAGATGACCACTCGTAGTCATCGTCATCATATCTACAAAGTTTCTGTTGTTTCTGCAGAAGCATTTGATTGCGAGTTCGTATGTCCAGTTTTATTGTGAGGGATTACATGGGTTCGGGTCTTTATAATGATATTTCTTTTCAACTTGCTGCTTTGGTAATACAAATTCAACCAGCTAACTGGTTTGAGGGGGCCTTGTCTCCTGTGTGTGTGGGAGGGACAAAAGATTACAAAATATTATTGCTCCACTTTTGCTTGTTTGTTGTTTCATGTTTCACTCTGTGATGTTTTACTGGAAGTAAGGGATTACTTTCATAAATAAAAAAATAAAAATTATTACTTGTTTTTCGGATGTAGGCAGATACATGATATAATTACATTATTCATAGAAAATCTACATAAGCATATGGTACATAGTGCCTACTACATCTCTCTCTTGCCATCCGCGTTTATTTTTTAATATTCGATTCTGCTCTGAACTCGGATACACCTCTAAAGTAAATGGATCACAGTGCCCCATACTAGTACATATTGCGATTAGCATGTTCTTTGAACGTCATAAAAAATGTAGTAGAGTTGTTAATATAAATCGTATATAGTCGGGACTATTGAAGTTCTGTAACTTTTCAGAATATAGATAGCTACATTAGAGACGCGGGCAAAATGTTGTACTTTTAAGTAAAGAACTAGTTATAAAATAAAGTTTGTAAAATATATGTATGTAGATTGTACTTTGTTTTTTTTGCATGCTATAATATTTAATACGAAAACTAAATTTTAGCTCACAATCTCAAAAGCTTATTATGGTTTGTACGTAGAACCATACTTAATATACGACAGCTGTGATTAATTAGTTGCATACCTTTTCGCAATCATTCCAATTCACATTCCCATCCGTAATAATATATAAAAATCGATTGATAAAATCCCAGTTGTTGAAAAATACAAGTGTGCTTCTCGGAAGATACCATAAACGTATAATACGTGGCGGTGTGAAAAGTTGCAGATTTTATGCGAGCGAAAGCTGATGAATGATGATGAATGATTTCTGTATTCCCTTTTATCATCGACTGGGTTGTTGCTCTATAACTCTAGGTGAATTGAAAGATCTTGGCTCACGTCTTTACCGTCGTACCACCAACATAAGCCACCATATTTTCACTTTCACCAATGGCAGATTGAACCCAACAAATGTTCAAAGAATTCCCTGTGGTATAATATTTATCATCGCCACCGCATTCATGTTCCTGCCTTTGTTATAAGAAGTCAGCTATGAAATGCATATAATACACATACCTATATTCGGAATGCTTGCGTAGGTAGATCCGTTTAGAGAGTAAAAAAATATCGACATCGGTACAAATGCAAGATATAAATGTGTAGCATTAAATCATTTAACGCATATGTTTATATGTAGTTCTCATGTTTTGATTCATTTGCTGTATTTTCTTTTCTGTCATGGTATAGGACTAGACGAAAGAAAGCGTCCCGGAGAGGCAGATCGACTTTCTCGGTTCATGCAGAAGTACAAAAAGACTGTGGCCAACTTGAAAATGCAACAGCAACAACAAAACATGGTCAAGAAATCATTCCGGTCCCAAAAGAAAGATAACAGCATGGACTCGATGAACACACTTTCCGATAATAGCAACAGCAACAACTACTTTAACGCTAATGACTATGCCAGTGGATCTCCTGTGTCCGCCAACAGCATCATCAGTGGCCAAAGTTTCAAGGATCGATATGTGAAATATAAGGTACAGATAAAATTCACCGATAATATTGACTACAGGGAACATTTTGCAGCTGCGGTCAAAGAAAGTCAATAGCTTCTTGTGTAAGGACAAGTATGTATCTTTTGAATTATTTTCTCTTACAGGACTACTCTGGCATGATGAGCAAAAAGAATTCACTGGACAAACAACGAAGTTACAATGATGTAATGAATGTCAAGCCAAGTTCAAATCGGGGTAAGAGCAGACTTTCTTTGGGTTAAGTGATGTAACAGGCGTGGGAGTACGATATGTGTGCTTTATTTGATGATATCCGAATATAAGTATTACTTACACTGATGATAGTGATGATTAATGACCTCAGATAAGTCATATTTCAGAGTCCTTAAAGTCCATAGTGTTCTATGATAAGAACAGGGGCAGACCTGAAGGGTGTCTGGTCTGGGGATTTTGTCGTTCTATCGTACTTCCAATTTATAGTGTTTGACCCCAATGAAAATAACATTGTTTTCTTTGGACTTGATTATATTAACAGATTGTAGTCAGGAGGCATTGGAGTCAATGGGGGATCGGTTGTTGGATTGGTTTTCTGTGGTTATGGCTGACACTCAAAAGCGAAAATTAAATCGACGCAACAAAAGTAATCAAGGTAAGTATTATTATTGAACAGTAATATAGCCTAATCCTTCATATAACGTTTTCATTATTACCGGCTTACAAGCAACTTTCTCCTTGCTTTCTCCGAAATAAACCTTGTTACATGAGGATTTAGTTTAGAGTATTTACTTATGTTACTAGTTATGTCTGTAAAATTTCTATTTAAAATCAATTCATTATAAGTACATAGGTGAAAGTATGTACCTTTTCAAAGATTAGCAGTAGTAGTATTTGCCAATACATATTATGCAATACCTTAAACATCTAAAAAAGTATAGGACAAATGCTATTTTGGATATATAAAATAAACCCTTTCGCTCGATTCGAATTATAGTAAACCTAGATTCTTTGAAAATTTGTACATTTTCATCGTGTTCCAACCCAATTTTTATGAGTGTTCATTATTATTTTTATTTGAGACATGACTCCAGGGAAATCTTTATTGAGTTCTGCTAAGGAGCATTTTGTTATTGATAACAGGATAATATTAGATTACTTTGACTTCAGTAATTCCATGCTCGAATACTCCTAAACTGACTGCAAGGTTTTTATGCTTAGTATAAGAAAGGATTTCAAAGGATTGTAAACTATGTATATAGGTATACTCGAGGGCGAAGCACTAAATCTTGTTTTTCCCTTGATGGAAGGATTTTAACCTTATATTTCATGTAAACTTGATTTTTGCCAGTAGTTAATTTTAACTTAGCCCAAGAAAATGTGTTCATCTAACTAAAACATATATAACAAGCTGATCCAAGAAAGGTGGGTTACAAGCATAAACTTAAGCTATGTTATGTATTTCGCAAAACTGGGTCAGGGTAACAATATATTTTTAAAAACTAAAAGTAAGTAGTATTAGTCGGAGTGAAAGCGTGTAGGAAGGTAAAAAGTTAAGTCGTTAACGAGTTCGTGGAAATGTATTGGTAAGAGGGGAAAAAAGGAAAGATGTGACAAATCTTATTTTTCTCAAGGAAAGATGCACTCCCACTTACCCTACTTACCAAAAAACGCTACAAATCCAAACTGTTCAGTTATATTGTTGTTCAGAATTCTAAGCTAATGTACACAATAAAACCGTGGAACAGAAACTGTGGAGCTAAAAACTCAATGCTTCTGTATACGCTTTTATTACGCCACAATAGCGTTTGATTGAACGCAATCTAATTCAGTGTAGGTACTTAATGTTGTTGTGTATTAAATAATATAGGTAAATAGTTTTATTCTAGTACAAAAAGAACCTATGTATTACGGAGTAACATCTTTACTGATGAGCTACATCAAAATTAACTCCACAAACAAAATACGTTAACCTTGTACATGCAAATATGCTATTTACCTAGTTAGATTATGTGATCATATTCATTTAAACAGTGAATGGGTGTTAAAAGGCAAAAGATCAAATATAGTGTCAACAATTCTCTCTAAAACTTCAACTTACGAAGCAAAAACATGCATGCAGACACTGATTATAGTGGATGAAAATCTCGCTGTTTTTAATTAAATAAAAGCTTATGTTTGATCTACTTGATTCGGACTCCTTCACACTTGACGTGTTCCATTTTAGTCAATGTCATGCTCAGAGTAGAGACAAGCAACAAAGGATTCTCACTTCAGACAGAGGTGCTCAACTACTTTATTTTGTTTGTAATTGAATTACAAAATACGAAATATTTGACTTTGCAAATATTGTTTGCTTTCACTGTCTGGATACAATTAAAATGGACCATGATTCAGATTTAACTTTAAATCCGACATTCGAAATGTTCCCGTTTCAACAGGGCTAGTCTATCTTCTGTACAATAATACTCCATCCATACATATTTTACATGAAACAAATTGAAACAAACAAAGAAATGAATATAAATAAATGGGACAGCAATGAAAGCGTTACTTGCTTGTCACATTTGGAAAATTGTGGAAATACTCTTACTTTCGTTTAGGAAACGCCATATTGTAAGGGTTGCCACCGCGATTATCAGCAAGATATTTAAGTACGAGGTGGCACTAACGGGGTCACAGGTTTTCTTTTACCCCAAACTCAGAACTCGTTGAATATGATGTATTGCTTTGGAATAAATTACTTAGTTAATACCCGTAACCCGTACATACACAGTTTAATGTAGAAAACCGAGGGAGTCAAGGAGACAATTGCAACATTCCCCCTAGAAATAATGTAATGTAAGCAGTATCAGTTTTGCTAAGAAATATACAATGTACATCATTTTGTTCTTTTTCTTTCTGCTTTATAGTTCATTTCCCCGGAGACTGCAAACGCGAGGTTCAGTGGATGTTTTCGCATCTCAACTCGGACGATGATGGTCAGCTTTCACTTCAAGAGCTGTACGACCTGGAAAATGATCGCAGTGAAAAGTGTATCAAACCTTTCATTGACAGATGTGATACCGACAAGTAAGTTTCTCTTTTGTCGTCTTTCTCCTTTCAAAGACTCTGTGACTCAAACATGCCTGCTTTGTGATGTGTTCTCTGTTCCGCTAATAACGGAATGCAAAATGCAACGTCTGTTACCTCATTAGGGTGATGATGAAAATAAGAAAATAATCAGTGATCTACATTAGGAATGTTAAGCTTAAGTAGAATGTGCGATTAATGTCTGATGAAAAAATCAATGCTCCTTTCTCCTTTCTTACAACCTATATACAATTAACGTTCATTCATGCAAAATGCGCTTCTGCAATAATTTTATCATTGCAGTTATATTTTTTTTGCAAATTTTCATATATAAACTTTCTCCGATCTCCGATTACCGAAATATCTCTCTAAATTATTCGCGTTTATTTTTTCACAGGGATATTCTTCATCAGCCCGCTGGAATGGTGCAATTGTTTTTCCAAACTTGACCGCAGATGCGCTCCAGGTAGTGTGAGAACTCGGGGAAAATCGAATTGCGGTGAGTCTTTCTCTTGATTTTTAAATTAATGGATGACTGGAATGGTTCGATTATGCAATTGACTCATAATGGATAACAATACTGCTCATGTATTCACACGTCCCTTTCCCACTTTTGTAAGAGGGAACCTTATAACTTTCTCCACCTCAAATTTCAATGCTGACGATAATGGTAGTTATGGTCAACCGCTGCCAACAATTTAAAAAATACAAAGATACCTTAGTAACGCTGCGTTACAAACTGCAAGCTCATTATAATAAATCATGTACCATGCTCATATTTCAGCTCCTTTGTCGGATCGAGATGTAAATGACGTCGATGACGAGGATTCCGAAATCGAAGGAAGCTCAGACGGACCATTGGAAATATAAAAGTAATTGTTGAATCTATAATATTGTTTGATTTTCGATTATTTTCATGTGGTTAGTATCCTATCTTGCTAGAAAACGAAATATTATATATCGTTTAATTTCAGGGCTTATCATGCTGCATGTCAACATGTCAAGGACCATCTAACCTCACTTCGAGATCGTAAAATAATTGGAGAACACATCATCATCAAAATCTTTCGGAGTAAAATGTCAGCTTAATCAAATGTCTCATCGTCAAAAATAAGTTTAGCATAAAATGTAAAGCTATATAATAAGATGGAACAAAATCTGGTAGCAAAAGTAACTAATTAGGAAAAATTAGGGAATTGCTTTTTGATCGCGATCAACACGATTATACTTTAGGGAAAAAGAAAGGGTGTATATTAAAATTAAATTGCTATATATTATTGTAATCATATTCACCTGTCACATGTACTGCATTTATTTCTATCAGTGCTTCGAGTAAAATAAAGAAATAGCATTTTTGTAATTTTCCTGAAGCTATATTAAATATGCAATATTAAATAGAAATTATAGTGTACATTACTACATCTCGACAACACATCACGATTCACGATAAAAAAAATCAGATGCATAAGGACTGCCGTGTACTAAATAAGATGGCAAAATTATGCCTGTCCCAAATTATAAATACATAATGAACTATAATGTTTATGCTGAATTTATAGCCCGCACTTACTGTCAGTGTACTATATTTCTAACTATTGTCAGTTTGCCGAGACTTACTTGTAATCCACTTTTTAGTCATATTTCTACATTCCAAACATTTATAAGCAGCGAATATCACGTTTATGTGCTAATTGTACATAAGTACTAATATTATATAATACATGTAATATGAAGTTTAGTGAACTGAACTAATACCGGTACTATGAATTTATTGAATATATAAACGATACGGTTAAAATCATGAGTACCATGAGTATGTTAGCAAATAAACTTGTAAACTGTAGTAATAATAATAAATTAATACTTAATTGGAAGGAAATCAGTATGGAAGCAAATAAGAAATTAGAATACAAAACAGACATATTGTAAAAAAAACTTAAAAATTATATTTCACGTTGTTTCACCTTCAACATTATGTAAAATATTATATATATCTCTACTAAATTATGTTTAACATTGCAAGGTAATTTACAAAAAAAAGGGAACCCGTAAAAATATACCCTCGAATGAATAAAAAATATATATGATTGTAACAACTACGTATAAAATTCCCTGCGCACCTAAGTTTAGCCCTTGCAATAGTTCAATTATCTATTTGATTGTACTAATTGTCGGTTCCACACAGAAACCTTTGTAAGCATCGATTACAGTCGACCAATGCCCGAATGTAAGGAGGTTTATGATGGCATGAGGATTAGTGGAACCAGAACCTCAAATTTTCATTTAATTGCAAAGGCTCAAACTTGTTTAAACATAAATGTGTCCTAAGCTCATAAACGGTTTAACAAACTTCATGACAGGATTTTAAGAAAGTTGTTAAATACGAATACTATAATTTAAAAAAAAAACAGAAAAAGTTACTACTATACTTATCATCACGAAAACGCTCGTACTACTACACTCTACACACTATATATAGCCTTCCAACAGACCATTCAATTTCCGTGTACATTTTCTTGGCAATTATTTTCCGAGTTCATGTAATCCATAATGCTACTTTAGCTTTGTTACATAACTTTCATGGAATATTTTAGCAGTTTCGCTTTTGAAAGTGCCATAATAAACGGTTACAATAATGGCTTTTCTTTTTATGTAATCAATCCTATTAGTTTTTTAGCCATTTTCGTCTAAATAATTGAGCAGAATTTTTCTGGCTCCCTTCCTCATAAAATGCGAATATGTATGAAAAACACATTTTTTGATAATGCACACACACACACGTTTGAAGTTTACTTAAATGTTCACATTGTCCGTTAATGTTTTAAGTAAATGTATATGTAATAATATATTATGTGTGGGTGCAATTAAATACGAATCAAGGAATTTTTATTAATAATTCAGTACTTTAAATGTACGAAAAAATGTATGTCAGGGGTGTGGTGAGATATTAATTTTCTAATCATTCCATTTTCCATACTCACTCTCTATTTTGTAAAAAAACTGAATAATGTAATGCACACAAGAACATGTCACCTATATACGAATAATTAATTATTCATCGTCTTTATATTTATGACTATGACTTCACCTCACGTTTTAGAGGCTACATATAGAGCTTAGGTCGATAAGATTTAATATGATGGATAATAAAAACTGATCGATGTCAGATATAAAATTGAAGCGTATCCGCTAGCTGGACAGTATCTAGAAGATAAAAAATACCGAAGTCATTATTACTATTTAAATAATCTAACTATGGTTCATATTATGTTGGAAGGACGATGGGCCTGAAGAACAGAGGAACAAACTATTCTAGACCAACTCCACGCAGTTTACGGTTTGCTCTTTGTCACCAAATGCGGTATATAATTTCCAAAATGGAGACGCACTTATGAACCCATGGCCATCTTCAATTAGTTAATTCAAAACTACTTTTAACGAAATGCGCCACCTTCCAATTTCCATCCTTGATTATTCTTGGCTGCAATTTCTCTAGTAACCATGACATGATTTGACCAGTAGAACAGAATGCATACAATAGCGTCCGTTTTCCTTCTTAATTTTGTCATTTTGTGATACTCATGGAATATTTTGACTTTGGAGTCATTTTGACCAATAACGGTTTTGGACAAGGGTTCAGTCCTTTTTACGAAGTCAGTGTGTACCTTTTGCAAACGACCAAGAATGAGTTTACAAATCCCTGTGCCTCCGACAGCCAAAACTTGTAAAAAGAAGCCAGAGTAAAAAAACAAGCTTTGTTGGTCCTCAAGATACGGATGGCCTATCGTCTTGTCACAATTCCTCAGTTACAAGATTCTCTCATGATGCAATGCTGTTTTTCGAGATTAAAAGTGTTATGCAATGTAAATTCGTACTCGTCATTTATTGGCGAGAATTTTAAAAATTAAAATATGCATTATTGTCGGTTATAATATGATAATTGTGGCATTAATAATTATATATATGTATTCATTTAATTGTGTAACTTTTGATTGATATTTATTAATGACTATGTAACATGAATAATATCTTGATTCAATCACTTGTTAAAAAAATTATTGTATATTTAACGTTCGAAAGAAAAAAATAAATTTTAAAACATAAATTAAATGTCTTGTGTAAATAACTTTATTTCAAATTTCTGAATACAAATTATGACAAATTGGACCAGGCCTTAATTTTAAATTAATTGTTTAAATATTTATTTTTATTGGCAATGAAATATTGTTAGAGACAGAGTTGAGTAGATAGACACAGGGAGATTGCATTTAATAGCTTATCGTATTGTCTGACATCCCGCCCATGGATCAAAACATAACCACTGTTCGCAAACTGAAAAGATAACAATATACATAGTTCATTATTAGCATATAATTACTGGTTTAACTATAAATCCCAGTTTTACTTTCATTTTTGACATTAAATGTTTTCAGATAAAATGTAACTTAAAATTGACGCTTCAGAACAATCAACTTCTATTTTTTATTATTTTGAAATGCTGCTAATATTTAAACCTTACCAATTGAAATGGTCTTGTAGAGATTTCTTGGCCAGCACCAGCTACTCCAATAATTATACTGGTACCCCAACCTTTATGGCAAGATTCCAAAGCAGCTCTCTACAAGGAGGAATACTAATTATTATCACGGAAATTCGCAGACTCCACTTTTACGATGAATTTGTCACTTACCATAGTCTTTATGTTTCCTATGCATTCAAAGGTGTAATCAAGGCCTCCATCGGTCATTTCAATCAGTACTTCTTGAATAGTTTTGGATTGTTCATTTGGGTTGACAAATTCAGTACATCCAAATTTTTTCGCTGCAGGAAACAAAATTTTCATATTAATAACCAGGCATGTAACAAAATTAATTATAAAGACACTAAATCCGAAAATTATACTTTGCTAACTGACCAACTTCAAACTTTTCAGAATTTATATCAATTCCAATGATCCTAGAAGCCCCGGCCTCTCTAGCACCCATTGCAACGGCAAGACCAACAGCACCCAAACCCCAAATC
>JAHZMV010001197.1:0-14626 GCA_027743765.1 Coecobrya sp. COE2 | reverse complement strand
CGTTTAGTTCACAAGAATCGCATCGGAATTGAATAAAATCAGATGGTACACCTGAATGTAAATTTATTATAAGACTTAAAAAAGCCGATGTTTATAGAAACAAATGTCTTAGGAAAACCACATTTACCACATTGTTTCGCCTGATGGACTACACCAAGTCTGCTATTATTTGGTTCCCCTTTAATTATTTTGGCTGACAATATCTTTATTTCTCCGTGTGACAGATTGACGCAGCCTATCCACACGAGTAGGTAGATTGTTCCTGTTCCAATTCTTTTCATTTCTGATTTAATTATCTTGCAAGCTGATATGTAAATCAAGTATTTGGCCGTATCTTGTGTTTCGGTTTATATACCAATCAAACAAACCAAAAGTAGAGTGTCATTATTTACTACACAAGTGATGAAATCTCTATAATGGCGTAAGATTTCTTAATAGGTTTGCAATGTTATTGTTTTATGTTTGCCGGATATATAATACAAGGAGGATGTGCGTCATAGAAAATTATGACTTAGAATGTATGGATCATACTGTTGCTTATTGTTGTCCAGAAAGATTGTTGGATCTATGAACAATACCGCGCCACACAATAACATGTTATTCTGGCTTTACTAAAAGGCTGCATTTGGGCAAAGACATCAGCATGTTCATTTTTAAAAAACACCACAGTTGGACAGTTGAAACAATCACCGGAAAAAACAATTTATTGAATTCATGACTCATAACAATTAAAATGATCGTTGATTACTAACCATGTTTACATATTCGCCATCATAAAAAGATAATTTTAGCTACACCATGATGACAGATTATGAATGCATTCATATTGAGATTCACTCCACTCTTCTCCAGTTGATTGTTTAGGCCATATCATATTCCATTATATAGGTATATTGTTAAATCAGAAAATTGCAGTATGCAACTCCCTTCTTATTTACCTAAGTACATTATTTTTAGTAGTATCATAATAGAAAAGTCAAAATGTGTATAGCCTTGTGCTGGCGGCACATCCTAATTGCTAGAATACGAACACACATCGATTAATTTAAATCCCACATTAAATCAGATGCAGAATTTTGAAATGCAATTGAAAATGACTACAATTTTATAAGGACTTATTGTGGAATTATTTAGTAAAATTGTTGTAGTAGGACAATTTTAGTCACTAATGTTTTCCCAGAATCGTATTTATTGTCTTGGATAGTTTAGCTTTCTAATTCAAAACGGACTCAGTAACAGTGCTTCAACCAGAAAATTGTATCATCATTGATACCATAAGCGAAACACACTGATATAATATTTTGCGAAATCTATTGTCCAAAGTTTTTAGTTTAATTAAAATTATCATGAAGAGTTCCTATCTATTTATCAACCAGGTGAATATAAACAGACGAATATTTTTGTAATCTTGTAGGGTCTATGATTATATTTTATGCAACTTGTTGTAAAAAGAGTACACAATGTTCGCACTTTCAAATAAGGGTTCGAATATATCAACTTCAGATAATACAACTTGTATTCAAAACTTAATTATACAATATTTCTTACAATATAGTTATATTTTGGAAATGACAAATGCATACATATTCAATAAATGAATTGATTAACAAAAGTTTATAGATATTGTATTCAGCAAATCATATTGATTCATCTCCTTAATTCGTCTGTCTAGGTATACCATTTTAACGAATGTGTTCAAAAGTTAAATAGTTCTATCATAATGAGCTCATAGAATGAACCTATCATTCTCTTTTTGAAGAGAAAAAAATATATATATTGACTAAGTATATTCTTTCTTATTTGGTCGAAGCAAGGTATTTAAAATGTTATTCATTAAGTGAACATTGTGCCACTTTCACATATAAATCCTTATTGAAGGCAGTTCGGAGCACCAAATCCGAAAACTTTGGTCTCTCTGATGGAATCAAATGCCAACACTCTTTCATCATTTTGTAACTGTTAAAACCATAAATTCAATCTATCTCAGAGCACATATATAGAATGATATGTTTCAAAATTATTTATATATTGCAGAGATATACATTTCTGGTGTAGCTAGTGGTGGACATCCCAATGTGAAACCGTTTTCCAATAAGTCGACAAAGTTTGTTGTCCATGAAATGCCACGATACGGAATTTCGCCTAAAAATATTTGGACAGTTTACAAATCAAGGAAATTACTTGGCATAATATTTTATAAATCAATCTACCAAGTGAGAAGATTTCCCATAAGGTAATTCCAAAACTCCATACATCACTCTGTGATGAAAAATCGCTTGATTTTAGTGACTAAATAGCCATCCAACGCCAGGGTAGAGCTTCTTCGCCCTGTTTAACGTAATTTTTGTAGTCATACATGCGCCGAGATAATCCAAAGTCAATAAGTTTTGCTGTTTTCTCGGAAGTCAACAAAACGTTTCTAGTAGCCAGGTCAGCATGGACGACATTCTTAGCATCAAGATATTCCATTCCACATGCAATTTCATGGGACCACCCAATCAAGTCTTTAAAGCTAATACTCTCGTCAATACACTGTATTATCTCGACGTAGTCATCATTTGTAAAACGGTCATCCGATGAGTGCTTTCTTAGGTAACCTTCCAGAGACCCTAGACTGCACAGCTCTGTTATTAAATAGACGGTGCCATTATGAAGCTCAGCAGTATATGCACCCATCATCCTGATTATATTGTCATGATTTCCCAAATATGACAACATTTTTATTTCTGAGAGAATTCCTTTAATATCGCTTTCAGCACATTTAGGTTTGGTCATCTTTTATTGCAACTGAGAGGACACAATTTTTGGTGATCAAAGTGCCTAGGAAAACGCAGCCAAACTCTCCCATTCCAAGAGGTCTATCGTAATCTAGTTATACAAAATTTAGTGTTCATTAACCATTTGTAAATTCTAGAGTACAGGAAACAGAGTATTACCAATTCTGAGGTTATCCTTTAAAACTTCGTACGAAGGGTCATACGCAAAGTTTAAGACTTTCTCCATTGTTTCGTATTCCGTCACGGTACTCTTGAAAATATTCGATTTTCTAGTAACTATCCTAGCAATCTTGGGCCACATCAAAGACTTCCTCATCAACGTGGCTAGGAACGCAACGGCTGCAAGAAAAATTACGACAGAGGNGGAACGCAACGGCTGCAAGAAAAATTACGACAGAGGCAATTCCTATGCCTGTTATTGTCGGCCATCCCAAATTTCCGCCTTGTTTTTCGTAACGATTATCCCAGGAACTGGTTGTGGATACTTGTACTGCAAGTTAAAAATGTTTTTATGAACTCGTCGCATAAGTAGAATAGTTCATGTTTTGCATTATACAATTAAAGCATGAGAATTGTGCATGTGTCCAATATATACACTTGAAATCAGTGTTGTGGGAACATTGCGTTTGAAGCGTTAAATTTTTATTAATTAGATTATTTTGTTACTGCTTACCAGTAGTTTTGGGTGACGACGTTCCTGCAACCGTACTTGATGTACTAAGGTACTCTGTATTGAGAGTAAAATAATTGAACTGTTAATCAAACCAAACGTATTTTTCTGCCACTGTGATGCCGTAACCATGGTTATAAAGTAGTGAACACTTCCTACAGCACTCGTAGTTTGTATGAACTTTACGGAAGTAAAAGCAATTGCGACTTCTTAAATATACGCGACCCCAACATGCGATCTTGAGTGGAACTATAAGGAAATGGCAATGGTGACACGAATTTATGTATTTATGTATATGTGAATTCAGTTGAAGGAAACTTGATTGACTCTTTTACTGTAGAGTGTAGTAATGAATTAGATTGCATGATATGTCAAAACAGGTGCGATTACACGAATTACAAATGCAGCCAGATAATTACAAAATTTGGGTATTACTGCCCTGCCCTGCAATCAGATATCTATTTGACTAGATTAGAATCAGAATATGAATTAGATTTTAATTTATTTGGATTTATTGTATAAAGGCCTGTTACTGTACCAGTTGTTTCCGTTGAAGTTCCCTCAGTGATGGTGAAGGATGCCTTTTCCCAATATCCATCAATGTAATTAATTTTGGAATTTTCCATTAACCTCCACCATCCGGTATTAGATTCATAAGTCGAGCCAGGAATCTCGACATCAAATGCTTCGTGTATTAGAAACGTAACATTGTTACTAGCTGCCCATTGACTCGCTAATTCCCAGTATCTGTTGAAGTTCTCTGCCGTTTCCCAATCGTTTTCACCACGTGTTGTCCACCAACTTTCATAAATAATATTTACATCTGGTTTCAATATTCGAACACCCGTATCCGCAATTGAACAAAAAAATTCCACATGACGGAAACATTCATCTGGACCGAATTGGGACAGCTGTTCTCTTGGAAATATATCACATATTATGAAATCAGTCTCATTCAAAATTTCACTGTGAATCCTGAAACGAGTGCTATTGTTCTGAGAACTAAGTAGATCACAGTCCAACTGAGATCCCACTTTTATACCCAACTGTGTCGCATTACTCCGGATATCCTTTATAATTTTCAAAATTTCACTACTCACATCCACATTAGATGTTGCCCAATGAAAACACACTGCTTCAACCGTTCCAGGAAAAATAGCGTTAGCTTTTTCAACACTTTCTAATGCTACATTTATTTCAGTGACGGTCGGCCTTATAAATAATCTTTGTTCAATCCCTACAACTACAGTAAGTGTTTTGTTGTTTCTTTCTCTATTAATTAATGCTGCTGCTTCTGCGGTGTATACAATTGCATAGGTGTCGTTGTAGTATGTCACATTTTGTATGTAGTCATCTAGAAATTATACAGTTTGTCAAAGGATATAAATAAACATATTATTGAGTTTGTATTTCAGAAAAGTAAATTTACCGTTAAGCGTTCCGACTTTTGCTGTAAAAACCTTTGAAAATTTTGCAGACAGCAGCTCCATCATTGCCTTTACGTTTTCGAATGTGTACGTGGAGTGAGGTGGTCTGGGGTTCCCATTTTCTGCCCGCATAACATATGGTGAAAAACGAATGGGAAATGAGTACGGGTTAATATTGTGAGAACTACACAAGGGCAGCAGGTTTTGTGAGAATATACAAGCAAGGATTACTTGGATGATAACGCCAGCAGTTTTCATATTTAAATAAAACATTGTATTGGAATATAAAGTGGGAATGCGTATAGTTTTAACACGTTGGGTGCCTGAATTCAGAATGCTGCTTTGAAGAATTATTGCAGTTTCAACTTGCAGTTTGACGTATAAATTATGGGCAAGGGTATTTACAAAGAATGACATGTATGTTCTGATAATACAAATTTTGACATTAATGAAATGGAATGCGTGACGAAAGAGGATATTTTGTTGTTTTAAATGATACATCAGATTAGATGATAACTAATTTTAAAGTGGATCAATGTATGCAAGATAATACGCAGATATGTATATCTTCATGATTTAGAATAGGAAAGAAACAAAATTATATGTTTATTGTTTACTGTAAATGATCCATATAATTACAACAAGTCCATATATGCTGCAAGGCTGACAATGATGAATTGATTCATGTCTATCGCCACACTTCCAAGGTTGGATTTTCCCATATTATATTTGTTAATGTGTTTATTTGTCCAACAAATTGTTTGCTAGCTTTTCCTGGTATGTATATGTTCTTATCAAAGCATTAGTGACTTAGTTTTGTGTCATACGATGTTTGGAAAATTTATCTTAAATTAACAATATAATTGACTGATCAGCATTATAATGATGAATGTTATATTAAATCTCTTTGATAAAAATTAAGTATTTACATGTTTTATCAAAAAGACTAACACGACAAAACCTGTTCATGATATTTTTTATGGAAAAAGTGAATCACGTATTAACATTGATTGCAAAAAATATATATCGAAGAATATATCCGCTAATGACCTTAAATATGTATTTTAGCAAAGACCTGTTTTATATATATTTGGCGTACTTTTATTCAACACAATATTCCAATCTTTTTTTACTCAATGTGATGTTTTCTCAAGCCACCTGCTTGTAATTTTAGTACCGTGAATGTTGGCCTATCCATTGGATCCAACTTCCAGCACTCCTCCATCATACCGTAACTGTAGGAGCACAAAATTAAAAGACATTTACATAAAAAATTTGCTGGTCAACCATTTGAATTTAATTGGTATGGTGAATTGACCTACATTTCTGGGGTTGCCAAAGGAGGGCATCTTAATCTCAGCCCATTAGACAAGTCATCAACAAAATTTGTGCTCCACGATACTCCAGGATATGGCGTGTCGCCTAATAAGGGGCAAAATATTAAACATTTTAAGCAATATACATACATACATACATTTAAGATATATATATTGGTTAGACGAGACGCTATTCAATCAATGTATAAATTTCTACCATTTTCAAATTTTGTTAATGACTCAATAGCCATCCATCGCCAGGGAAGTGCCTCCTGAGTCTTTTTAACATATTTCTGGTAACTATTCATTCGGCGGGATAATCCAAAGTCCGAAATTTTGGCAGTCTTTTCAGAAGTCAACAGAACGTTTCTTGTTGCAAGGTCTGCATGTACTATATGCTTCGTTCCTAGGTATTCCATTCCACACGCAATTTCTTCAACCCAACGAACCAAGTCCAGAAAATTTGTATTATCGGCCACCATCGTCCCTATCTGCTCATAATTGTCGTTTACAAGTCGGTCCGTCTCCATTGGAAAAATTTTGTTTGTTCTTAGGTAGCTTTCAAGTGATCCCAATCCACAAAGTTCAGTTGCTATGTACACAATGCCATTGGCAATTTCTGCCGTGTACGCACCTCTTAATTCGACTATATTCGCATGCTGCTTCAAATATGTTAAAATCTTTATTTCAGAGAGAATTCCATTGATGGCACTCTTAGGAGATTTGGATTTGGTTATTTTCAGGGCTACTTGGATATCACCATCATCGGCCTTTATTGTAGCTCCGAAAACGCATCCAAACTCTCCAATTCCAAGAAGTTTATGTTTGTCTGAGAAATAAATAAATATTCGCTATATCGATAATTGTTTATACTCTCTAAATGTGTAACATGATATTTACCTATTTTAAGCTTATCCCGGGGAATTTCATATGAAGAGTCATATGGATAGTTGAGAACGGCTCCAACCACTGTGCTTTTTGAAAAAGAGCAACTTTGTATTGAATCAATACTAGCCGCATTCCGTTCAGTCGGCTTTCCTTTACATGACTTCTGATTGGTCAACGCAGGTAAAGTTGCAGCTGGAGTTCGCCTAATCCGGAGAAGGATGACAATGAATGCTATACTCACCGTAATAACTACAATGCAGCCAATCAGTGCCCAAATTAAAACCGGGTTACCGAAACTGTCATTAACAGTTTCACTGTCATCTTCTCTATAGGAAGATGTTGATGTTTTTGATGGAGTAGCTGTTGTTCCTATAGTATCGGATGGTGTTGCTGTTATGTCGGCTGTAGTGGTTTGTGCTACAGTTTTCCATCAAAAACATTTATCCATTATTTTTGTTGGCAACAAACCGCTAATTCAGATGAATAACTGTATGAAATTATAGAATGCTACCGCTACTACCAGATGAACTTTCATAAGTTGTGGTGCTACTCACTTCATCTGCTGTATTGAGTTACAAAAAGTGTACGTGAAAGCTAATGTACATCTTATAGACAAATCAGACATAAAATATTACCCGTACTTCCGCCTGTACTGCTTATGGTAAAATGATTCGTAGTGGATGAACCATCTTCTAGATTGAATTGCACAAAAAACTTTCATTAACATCAGTTTTCACTGCAAATTCATGCACACCATACAAACCGGCAGCATTATAAGTCAATTTATAAAAAATATGTTAATTGTATATAGTCATAAGTATAAGTGTAGTGTCACCTGTGATTCCCGTTGATGTTATACCGGTGGTGGTTGTCGATATATCTGTGTCATTTCCTGAATATATGTTATAACAAAGAAGGTTTATTAAAATATTTTAACTCGGTAGTTTAGTATCATCAAAATAATGCTGACTTGAATGTAGATGAATGGGTTTAGACTTTAATTCATACTAACCATTGACTAGATATCATAAAAATAATATTTAGATGGTTCTAATTGTAAAAGCAAACAATTTGCTGAAAAATTACCTGATAACTTTTCCCAATACCCGCTGGTGGAATTGATTTTTGAATTCTCGGTTAATCTCCACCATCCCAAATGGGAATAGTACGAAAGTCCTGAAATATGGTTATCAAATGCTTCCATCATAATTATCGTGATGTTATTTATTGATCCCCATCTTTCGGCATTTTCCCAAATAAATTGAAAGCCTTCAATGTTTTCCCATTCTCGTTCCCCACTAGTTGACCAACCTGTTTTGCACATCACTTCGACATCTGGCATAAATCTGCGTATTGCTCTCCTCTGTTCTAAACAAATGCTTTTAAATATATTCAAACTGCTCTCAAGTCCGTCCTTGCTGTACATACGAGTTGTACAAACTACAAATTCAGTTTCATTCATTATTTCGATTTGAAGCTGTAAACGAGTACTATTATCAGGTCTCTCTAGTAACCAACAGTCTATGTCGGCTCCTACTTTTATGCCCATGTTCGAAGCAGTACTCCTTATTCTTTTAATTTCTGCCAACACAAGTCTACCGCTGTTTTCGTATTCTTCGGCCCATCGAAAATAAAGAGCATCTACAGTCCCCGGGAAGATATCGTTTGCCCTTTCAACACTTTCAATGGCAAGGCTTACCTCCGTTTTAAATATATCCGAAACATACCGTTGGTTTACTCCTACAACAACTTTGAGTCTCCTCTCATTCATGTCTTTGTTTATCAACGCCGCCGCTTCAGCAGAATATACTTCTGCAAGGGATGCTTTGTAGTAAGTGAAGTTTCGAATATATACATCTAAAAATTCAATAACGTCATTTGATTCCAATCTAGGTTATTTGTTAACCTATCACCACGTAAAAAGTTTGATTACCGGTTCTTGCTCCAACCCCAGATGTAAAAATATTTCGAAACCGTGTTGACATCAATTCCATCATTGTCCTTATATCCTGAAATCTGTACGAGGTGGCTGGTGGTGCCACGTTCTCATTTTCGGCTCTTTTCACATAAGGGGAGAACTGGACAGCAAATGTTGGTTTGTCAAATGCTGCATGGAAGAATATTTACAAATCATTAAGATTTATGAGGGTATACGAAAAGTATTGTCGACTAAAATGCTCATAGTTTAGTAGAATAGTTTGCTCATAGACTAGCAGAGTAGTTTGCATTTAAGAGATTTGTTCTTAAGTTATCATGGATATTCTGTTGTTACACATCCTTACCGTTTTCCGATATGAAGTTCATTGGAGTGGTGCCTAACTTAATAGCATTTAATGTGTTGAAAATCATAAAATTATTATTTATAAAATTTACGGTTTGTGGTAATGCCCTTGCTTATGTGAATTTAAATGTAACGACCATTTAGAAATGGAACCTATCTAATACCAGATTCAGTTTGATATAGGAAATTTGATAAAAGTTATATTTTAAAAGTGTCAGGAGTATCATAGTACACTGAATGAGATAAAAATAAGCCTTCAAAATGTACACGTTATTTTCAGTGACATTAATTCATTTCAATCACACTTTTTAGAGAAATGCCTTACAGTTTCCCAGGCGGGGTTTTCAAAGGATATGAAAACATCCCAAAAAGATCTATCAGTATTACCGGCATTGCACAAATATTCCCAAATATTATAATCGGATCAATGTGCAATTTTGATTATATTCTTTAGCTGTGAATTACTAGCATGACTCCCAAGTGGCGTAGGTGAGATTGTGAACAATTTGTATGAATTGAAAATGATATTTGCTTCATTTTCTAGTTTCTCAACTTTTGCGGAATAACACTTTTACAAAAGGCGGTAGAAAATTTTTCATATGCCTTGAAAATTCTCCCCGGAACGGCATAAGGAAAGTCTCCACATTGTCTAACCCAAATCCTAATATGGACTTGAACACTGTATTGTGCCATTCGAAAGCTCATTTATATGACATATTTATACTAGATATTACTAATCGTAAGTGTAAACCAATAGTTTCAAAAGTTCAATACGAATCTGTGACTAAACTTCCTATGACTAAATTAAATATGTTATTAGCTTTCACTTTATAAATTGTAGTCATATCAATTATGGAATTATTAATATATCATTTTGACAGCTAATATTATAAAAACTCTGCATATTAGATATATGGACAAAATTATTGTGGATAGTAAAATAGGATTTATCTATGTATACCAGGTCTCTCAGTGGTTACGCCCTCGATTACAGTAGTAGGAGTTTCCAAATTGCTTCCTTAACATAAACGTGTTATATAAGTTTTACAAAACAGTAATAAGTTTTAGGAAAAACGCTAACGCTACTTAAGTGTAAATGTCTTAGAATCGAATACCTGTGGTGGCGGACGAAGTGGCAGTACTTTTAGTTACGATAGTGGTGATGGTGGTAGTGGCAGTATCTATTTTTTATTAAATACGTTTGAATTTAACAATAAACCTGTAAGGATTAGTTTTGGTACCCATTAGAGTTTTACTTTACGAAAGCGTTTATATGTTAAGGCTGCTTGTATTACCAGTGGTTTTTGTTGGAATAGATGAACTGAATGTGGATAACTCAGCTTGGTAAATATCAAAGATAAAAGAATACAATTTTTAACCAATAATGTTAATGCAATACATAACCGCAGTTCTAACTGTGATTATAAAATAAGGATTAGTTACCAGTCGTTTTGGTTGAAGTGGCGTCTGTTACAACGCTTGATGTACAACATGGATTATCTGTGAAGAATTTTATTAAATTCCAATTGCAAGTGAAATATATAAAATTAGTTACTTGGCTTCTTCAACTCAGGTACGTAGGTTATACAATATTTCAGTTATAAATTTTGCAACCTTTCATGATATTCTGTGTCAAGTGAAACAATTTTTTTTTTCATTTTACAGGTCACCCTTTTCAAAGCATATTTAATAATAATAATTACCGGAAATTTTCTCCCAGTATCCTTCTGTAGAATTTATTTTTGAATTTTCGATCAATCTCCACCATCCCATATTTGATTCGAAAGTCAGTCCAGATACTTCGTTATCAAAAGCTTCCTCCAGAAGTACTGTAATATTGTTTTGGACTGCCCACTCATTAGCGCTTTCCCAAATTACTTTTAAGCCCTCAATTGTCTCCCACTCTCTATTCCCACGTGTGGACCACTTAGTTTTACATATAACATCTACATCTGGCTTGACTTTAAGAACAGCTTTCCTTTGATTTATGCAAATTTGAGAGAATATATTGAAACTTGATTCAGGGCCGTTGTTGCTATACGTATAAATCGAGCAAACTACAAAATCAGCTCTACTCAAAATTTCCAACTGAACGTCAAAAAGTGTGCTGTTATCAGGAGACGCAAGCAGGTTGCAGTTCAAGTCTGCGCCTACTTGTATTCCCAAATTCGAAGCTTTGGATTTCACTCTATCAATATGTTCTAAAACCTGTCTGCCGTTGTTCTCGTATAAGACTGCCCATCGAAAATATACACCTGTGACCGTCCCGTTGAATATTTGGTTTGCCCTCCCAACCGTTTCAAGGGCAACACATACCTCCGTGCTAAATAATTCTGACACAAACCTATGATGTATCCCTACCACAATTTCGAGTCCACTTTCATTTAGGACCTCGTTTATCAAAGCCGCTGCTTCAGCGGAGTAGGCGACTGCGAGACTGTTGTTGTAGTAAGTGATGTTTTCAATACATGTATCTATGAAAGGAAAATCATTCTGGAAAAATTATAGTTTCATTCAAACAATTTACAATAATGTTAATTTACCAAAGTAGGATCCAACTCCAGTTGTAAACACCTTTCCAAATTTTCTAGAAAGTAGTTCCATCATAGTATTTATATTTTCAAATTTGTATGTAGTCCAGGACGGTGGGGATCCTCCATTTTCTGCCCGCTTAACGAAAGGTGAGTAGAGAACCGCAAACCGATTTTGGTCAAACTCGTAGCAAAAACTTACAAGAAAAATGTTGAGCACAATTGCAGTCAACACTAGTCTCACTATAGATATATCTTCAGAACGGCTAAGTGGCATTTTGAAAAAAAAGTTTTCAATGTCTGTATAATGGTAAGATATATAATATCACACTTAGTATGTAATTAACACTTGGCAAGGGAATTGGTTTGAATGGTGTGCAAGTATTCCATCCTTTTTATATAACCCACTGACACTGAAACCCGATTTTGATACATGCCATTATATACGCCTGATAACCAGGATTATACGGATTTAATTTCGGTTGATTATTTATTTTCCCATTATTTAGTGATTTTATCAGTCAAAGTAATGAAAATAAATCCTTACGATAAAAATGTTTGTCGCTCGATATATCCGACAACTTTTAATGGAAATTTAGTATTTCCTATTATAAATATATCAATTATCGTGCATATTGTTCGGAAGTCATTTGCATTTCATTGCAGTAGGATACAAAACAGTAGCTTATTACGGTATTCCATCGGAGAGTAGCATCAAAAGAAATGGTAGATGGTTTTTTAAACTCTAGGATACGATGATAAGACAGGAGACCTTATCAGTTTCAGAAAACGCGTTGCTTGAGGTCGAGTGTCAGATTGATTGATTAAAATATGGTGTAAAGTATAATTATGCTGAATCATTTCCAAATAATGCTCATGTCAATTCTATTTATGTACAGATGTAATCACAGCGGTGGCGTAATTGGATAGGTATTGAAAGTATATTTGGTAGAGTTAAGCTTTTCCTGAGAGGTTTCTAAAATCACGCGTGATTCTCGCCTTTCAAAAACAGTTGTAGAAATTATGTGTTGATATTATTTGAAAGGAGACAGTTTTGTTAATATTAAATTTTCTCTTATAACCTAATTACAGATATCGGTGATTAATTGGCTTAACTGCGCTGATATATTTTTAGTTGGAAGTGACGACCGATGATTTTCTGTGGTATAAAACCAAATTAAGCTTTGAAATTCCAGAGGCTTGAGGCGTAAAAAATAAATGAAGTAATATTTTCACAAGGAAAAAGCATATCTACATGCTGATGTTTATAAAAATGAGTAAATCAAGTTTATGATTGATGACCCAGGCGGTGTGAAATATTAATCTGCTTGTCAGTTAATCCGCATTCTATGTAAACAATTGTTTGCACATGGCATGAGAACCTGCTTACCAGACCTGACATTAAATTCGTTGGATGGTAATAAGCATGATTAATTACTGACTAAAACCAAGAATTCTAACATGTCAAGAAATTATGCATGACAAATGCTTTATCAAATAAACTGATCCAAAAACAACCCACATTAAATACCAAGTATATGCATACATACTGATTTATGGGTTATTGGTCTACACAAAAATAGATTGAAAAAACGATTCAAATTCCATGAAATATGTATATGATAAAAATATTTACATCATTTCAAGTTAATGCCACGAGATTAACCTACTGTCACAAATCGGGTTTTCCGGCCTACTCAAAACTAACCTTTTAATTTCGTTCAAATAAACAATGTAGTCGTAGTAGATTTCCATTATATGAACTTGATGGAACACTTTATGTTAATACAGAACTGCGTTGTATAAAGCATATGATTTTAATACACTTGATTATATCCTCGGTATAAAGACGTGTAACCAATGATTTGTGTCAACATTTGCCTATCATCTGTCAACATCTAGTCTTGTTGTAAAGAGCAGTGTCGACAAAATGAGCCACTTCAGAACTGATAGTCATTAAGTCTTGCTCTCACGTTTTATGTGAAACCGAGGCAGGATGATGTAGTTTGAAAAAACTTCCAATTTTCATGTTACTAAACATTTATGTAAGTGTGAATGACAATAAAACTAATGGAATACCGATATTACGATATCGTCATTAAATGTTACGAATACCTTCATCTTATAATTAGTGGCATATTTTGCTTCTTCTTTTGTACCGCAAACGACATATTTTAGAAACCTCAGAGGTGGTATCATATAGATGGTTCTAGTCGGCCATACGTGTAGCGCAAAAGCAAAACGTATGAAGAGGAGAAAATTGTTTAAATTTAGTCTCTTTACTTTACATGAGGTGTAATAGCAATTGCAATACGTGTTCTACTTTTCTATGAATATTAAATCTAAATTTTGGATTCTTCGTTGGATACTATTCAGAAAAATATTTCAGTCTTGAAAACTTCAGTTAAAGTTTTAGTTCAGTTAAAATTATCTTAGATGTGTTTAATATATCCTGCTGACGAACAAAAGTAATTAGTCTACATCGAAATTGAGTAGTCACGTGGATGCTGTATGAAAACGTTTATGACGTGCATGGAATTTCTTATCTGACGCGCACACTGCAATTTCAACAACAACATCAACAGAATTTTACGCATTTCACCAGGAACATTTTAATATTATTTTTTTATTTTTTGGTGAAATCATTGACAATTTTTATATCAGTAATGTTTCGAGTTTGTATGTATGTATGTATGTAAATGAGGAGTCGAATCACTTGATTATTCAAATGACCCG
>JAHZMV010001196.1:0-23146 GCA_027743765.1 Coecobrya sp. COE2 | reverse complement strand
TATATAGTTTAAAATCGATCTGGTACACACACATATAGGAAAAGGAAAGCTCAGATCCATGATAAATCATCAAATAAAATAATTAACTTTTCACCTAATGCCCACAATGCCGTCATAACTCTTGATTTAATTTTTCGAACTCCAGACAAAAAATCGTTCATAGTCTCCAAAATAACGGCGAGCCTCTTATTCATCTTGTTATGCTTTTGGCTTATAGTACGCTATGTTTTCATGATTCCATATGCTGTTGTTCGTTTACTAATTACAGGGGTTCCTTGTTAGTTCTGGGCACATACAAACATTAATTTACCGAAGACGTATGCACAATTGTCTTTTCGATTCATTTGAGAATATTCACTTTTTATCTTTATTCCATTTACCAGATTTGTAACATGTCATAGTCATAAAGTCACATTGTCAATAAGCTTTAGTTCGAAAAGCTGAGTGAAAGGTTCCTAAGAGAAGTCCTGTAGTTTACTGAGAAAAGTTTGCATACATACGGATATCCATATACATATTTCATTCAACATAACGTCATTGTAATGCAAATATATAGAGAAACTGTCAATCAAATCTTGTAACATTCTCGTTTTAGACTTGTGAACAATCAGCCTACTAAATCAAACTGTTATGTATTCATTAAATAAAATATAGGTGGCAAATGTAACATTTTGATCAGATGCACTCTAGACTAGCTGTCAAGGTTCTAATCTTAAATCGGTTACTAAAATAGTACAATAACAATCCATAAACGAGCATAGGAAAGCATATTATGTACTAGAAATTTAATTGTTTGTATAATAGTAGAAAAAACAGTAAAATGAATGGTACCATAATAAGTTAGCGATTATGTAGTCATTTATGGCGAGGGAAGTTGATCTCTTGTCTGCCTCATGTGGCTTGACTTACACAGTTGTAGATTGTATCATTACTGCTTAGCATTAGTCACAGACTGTGACTAATGTTGAGCACTATGACTCACCGTGCAAAATTCCAAGAGGTGGACCGATGTTATGGCATAAGCTAAACAGCCAAGTGTTTTGAAAAACTGTCACGGAAAACAATGTTACTAGATATCTATGCAACAACGAAGGTTCCTCCGCCATGAAATCAGTTTCTTGTAGTGGTATCTCAGTCTGACGGTCAATAAATTTGATATGAGTTATCGTGTACAAAATTTTGTTGTCATGGAGGAAGAGCGGTTGCCATACCACTATTAGGGTTGATCCATTTAGTTAGATGACAAACATCCATAGCTTTCACCTTTCATATATGACAAACTCCTCATGTCCCCGTCGTCTTACGATGAACCGATAAATATATGTTTTAAGAGATTCAAACGGTTGACTTGGACTGTGTAAATCCGTTCACGAGTTTACAAGATGTCGGTGTGGTAAAAATTTGATCTCGTCTCACCTCATTCTCCCAGAGGGGTAGGCCGAATCACTAATAACCTTCTTTTATACACTTGAAAACAATTGTGAAATTGTTTCCGTTCTTGAGAAAAAGGAACACCGAATGGACAGACAGTGTACGCATTCTAAAAATATATTAATGGTGCACATTCATATTCATATACCTATTTTAATTACCATTTCAGTTCCAGTCCTTGTTCATAATACTTTCACATCAAGATAAAATCCGGTCAGTTCATAAAATCATTTTTTCAAGCTTCAAGAAACATTTTGCTTGCAGATACGAAAATGATATCTACCTACTTTCGTTCGTACCTGGCCTTGGTAGCAGTTGGATCTTTAGTGAACAAACGTCTTGTCCTCCCCCTACTTTTCATTGTAGGTATATATCATCATAATAACGATAGCTTTTCAGGACACGACCATGAGATACATTTCCCTGAGGTTTGGTGACCTTTCTTGGTAGCTGAAAATTCATTGGAATCGCAATCCGTAATAATAACTATAGATAGGCTGCTACTACTATTGATAATATGTACCGATTTTGTTTGTGCTAGACAGTGCTGAATTGGGTGTCAGGCCCTTTCATTTGGAGAAAGAGAGTAAGTGAGAGCCATTTATTAGTGCAAAGGTTATATCGCTGTCCTTTACAATCGAGCAAAGCGAAAGTAAATGCCAGTGGGTCAATATTATGTATAGTGGCATCATCCTTGAAATGAACGTTTGTGTTTCTGTGTACAGGCGATGAACGATGAACAAAGTCTGAGGTATAAACGGTGAAGAACAGAATTCATCCTCTTCGAGCAATATGTTATGTTCTAGGTTGTAAATAGATAGGTATTATTCCAGCACACAAAACACATGTATGTAAAGAATAATGATAATAGGAATTCATATATTGTAAGCAGGCATCATTGTCCACAAACAAGTCCACTTTTCATACTTGCTCTTTGCTCTCATTCCAGAGTTCCATTTGGTTGTTGTAGTTTTCCTCGGATAAATTATGGCACGCATGTGGGAAAAAATAATGTACTTTAGTAATATTTGTAAGTGATGTCCTCATACAATCTTTTATTTGAGGAGTGGCGAGTGGCCGTTTTTTCCTTCCTCTTAATATAAATAGATACAATTTATGCATTTCGTACAAAGCATGATCGTAAAAGCATGCCCAGCTTCTCGGTTGCATTAACTTTTTAAAAACTTTCCTCTTCAAAAGAAGAAGAGTAGCTCAGTTTTTTATGTTTTTTTTTCGTTCCGAGTTTTTAAGAAGTTCCGATTGAAAGATTAATATTTTCTGCGCTTCTCCGGTTCCTTCCTTACGGATTACATTGTGCATAGTCTACTTGTTTTATGCGTTTACAGAGATACGAGAAAATCTTTTTACTTGTTTTCTCGACATATAGACAAAAAACGGGTAACTTGTGTAAGTGGCATGCTTCCTGTTTTCGAGCTGGCTGTTATATGCACGGAATATTGATGAATTTGGATGTGTACATAATACATCAGTGTAACCCAATAATAAATTCAATATTGTGTATCCTCAACAAGGATAAAATTATTTATGCTTTCTCTTTGCGCTTTCCCTGCCATTACTACATCTTGGGCTGACCTTGCCATCCCAGTACTTTTCCCATTAAAAATTTAGTCGTGCAAAGTGTAGGCGAGAGAACCATTGATTTTAAGATAAAAAAGCAGGAAAATTGTATAATGTATTAAACGTCCGTACTTTGTACGCTGGTCTCATTCATCTGTTGTTTCAAAAATGGATCCGCCCAAGTCTGCTCTCTTGAGTGGCAGCAAAGTCGGGAGAATGACTACAAATTCAATAAGTTGTCTATCACCAGTACATGCTACCACGACATGCCTATTTAAACCGAATTACATAAGTTGTAACCACTCAGCAGACCACAATGTTGTTTGCTTTACCTTATCAGAGTTAAGTAATCATCAGACAGGATATGTTTCCAAAAACATGCTTTGTATAATATATCTGGGGATGGGCATCAAAGAGAATTTCATTTTCTCTGATGAAAGACAATTGATCTAACATTTTTAAAACTTAATTCCCGCCAGCAGAATAAGATGGAATAACAAAACGATTTATAAGACCGTCTGAAAACTTGTTGTAACTGACGAGAGTATCTTATTCAGCAGGACTCTATTGTCTGAATTGTTAATTTCGTTTTTGCTTTCTCCATAAAGGTGCCGTAATAATAGCCAACAACCAGACATGAAACCAAATAATCCAAACCAGGATTTTAGTAAATGAGTAAAATACGTTTAGAGGCGGGTAGCTTACATTTATGCTGTCTCCGTCTTTCAGAAACTGTTACACAAAAACTAGTTCACCCAAACTGCAAGAGAAAGCTATCCTTCATTATAGGCAATTCATGCAACGTAATGTGTAATGGCAATGCAAATTAATTATTTGGATTATAGCAAAAATGTTCATCGATTGTTAAATTTGTTTGTGTTTCTGATTCACTCTTTGTTTTATTTTCTCATTTTTATCGTTTTCTGACATTTGGATAAATAATTATTCTGCTAAATGCCATTTAAAAAAAATCAGATTCTAAGCTATTTTAGATTATTATTATTACTTGTCACAGGATAGTGAAGGTTTCACGAGTCTTGCATGTGATAAAAGTAATGTTGGTTAAATTTACATAAGATTTAAGAATTTATTAAACAGTTTCTACTTTTACTATTTCGTAGAAAGGGAAATCTCAGAAGAGCGTACCCTGAAGCTGTTTAGCAAATAAACTTTTTCCTTGATTCTGTTTACTCCACTTGATTCCCCACGACTTGCTGCTAATAACGTGCTTGAGTCTTGACAGTCTACGAATTTGTCCTTAAAACACAGGACAGAGGTGATGAAAATAAGATAAAATTAAAAGCCTTGTTCCGTACTTTTAAAAGTAATGGCCTTAATTTAAAAGCTTTGCTTTCTCCGAATTGCCTAACGGTCAACAAAAGCTCTGCTTACTGGAAAAAAGCTGACAATGACAGCCCATCACTTTACTCAATTGGGGCAATGTGAGCGTGTAAATATATATTAGCCGTATATAAATATACAGTATTGAATATAGAATTGGAACAGAAATTGTGATTGTGACTAAAATATCGAAATATAATACCTTCCATTGTTTGTGTATTGTCCATTTCTATAAAATGGTTTGTAGCTTTTCGATGCATATCCTGATGGTGATGAGTAGGTAGATTTCTGTTTTGCTTTTCTGGTAGTCACCTGTCTTGTATTCATTTTTCTCTTTTGTGCCTGCATAAATGTCCATGTCTAGTATGTGTTTAGCACCATGTTTAGAGGTAAAAAAATCGTATGCTCAGAAGCCTTTTTTTCTCGCTCAATATAAACCTGACATTCATCGATTCCTCTCGTTTCAGGTTGATTAAATATTTGTGAAATTTTAACCCATCGCATCGCGCGCTGCTGCTCCTCCAAAAAATACTGTACATATATACCGGGAATATTCTGTCAGTATTCAGAGAAAAAAGTAATGTTACCATTTACCTCAGCTATTTGTCTGTCTGGCACATTGGATATGTATATTGGAGTGCGCTGAGTCTGCTCACCAGTTTTATACCGCTGTTAGCAGGAGCCTGGCCGTAGTGGTGTTTATTATGTACAGGTAGAAGAGGAGGAAGGTGAAAGAAAAAACTAACTTCCTATGCAGTAGTAGTAAAGTGAAATATTGACACATTTTTAAGACTACTGCAGGCTTGCCCTCTTTAGTTTACTGAACGTAATGGATACATATATATATTTCTACCCCAGTCAGGTATTTCATACATACAGCCAATACTACCGCAGTAAGACTACTTGTTATTATGGAAGCTGTTAAAAGCATAGGTGGTGGTGGTGGCATGGAGTGTGGAGGAGTGAGTATATTGACAAAGCTAACGTAACATGTGTTAGCCTTTCTCCACAATAAACCGCTATCGAAATGCTTGTATTTAGAGGATCCATTACTTCACTTTTACTAGCAATAATAATGTAATACCCCCAGGAGAGTTATTTGGAACATGTGTGCCAATCCAGCTATTTCTCTTCCATTTTTTTGCAAGAATTGTCAGTTTGCTGGTGGAAACGGGCTTTGAGATGAATTGGATACACAGGTTTTTATGTACACAGGACGGAGAAAATGTTGGATGCAAAAGAAGACGTAGAATAGTAATGAGGTTGTATTAGATTAGCTGGAGTTTTATAGAATCATAATGAAAACAACCACTGCAGTCTTTTACATTTTTATTGAGGAAATGTGGATTTGTGTCATGAAAAGGTTGAAAGGAAACTAATTGGACATTTGAGTCCAATGTTTTTTTTCTAATGTGTAGTCAGAATCAGATTATATTCAAGGTCGTAAATTTTCGTTGATGCATATCTTTTGCCACACAAAGAGTATATATAAATGCTGTAAACAAATTCCAAATGGCTAGAGGTAACACAAACTTCATGATCGAAAATAGTACAATAGGAATTAATGCACTTTGGAGAAAATTCAGAATGAAAATTAACTCATTTTTAACAATGAAGTTTCAAAATAGCGGAACTGTAAATTGCATTGCAAAACACAGAGGGGCATAAAATGTATTTGATAATTTCAATATACATACTATACCAATGCCCTACACCCACCAGGGTAAGTTTTGATATTCACGCATTTGTTCGATTTTTTAAGATGTAAGGGCTCTCAACTTTCTGCCGACGTAATATTTCACTTCGTATTAGCATGCAAAGGAAATCCTAAAGTATCTTCCGAATAGCTCAATTCTAATTAGCACTACTCACCTTAATTATGCAAGAAAATTTGGCGAGTCCGATCCCTTGTAATATGTTTGGCGGACATACAGACAACATAATATGCAAATATTTCAATAGTAGTAGCTAGTAGTTGTTCAAAGGGTAACTGGGTAACAGCCATATCGCTGAAAACATGTAGTGTGAAAAGAAATGGGTCACAACGTGGCAAGTGATTTTTTAGAAAGCGGAAGAGAGTGTCACACGGTGTTTCAGCTCTATTCTAGCGAAATATTTGTCATATTGCTGGAGCGCTCAAATGAACTTACACACACTACTCAAAGTCATATTCATTACATTCTCCTTTATTTGCAAGAATAAAGCTTTGTTAAAGACTGCTGCCATATTATACAGTACATAAACGGTTGACACGCTGCTGGTATTAATTACACGCAAATCCCACATTCGTGCTTACCATTCAAAATACAAGTCAGAGCAGCTAGTCACGTCATGTCACTCCGCTCAAATGTGTGTACCTGGTATACACTAAACTTACGAATAGGTATATCTTTAGATACTAACGGAGAACGGAAAACAATGAGAAATTTCGTAGCAGAATATAATATATACCTACTTATCTACACGTACGTCAGTATACGTACATATAACTTATAACCGGTGGTCTGTCTTCCTCCGTACTTTCTTGCTCCAGTGGAGAAATGTCCCGGTAAAAAACGTGTTCTAATACTTAATTCATTCTACACTTTGCAGGGTATTTTCTTGGGCAGTTCAGTTCGGAGAAACCGGCGTGATAAATGTTTTGCCAAAATCATTGCTGTGCTACTAAAATGTGCAGGGACATTATAGGTATATAGTTTTCCGTCACAAACGTGCACATATCTTTCATCAACTCTTTTAACTAGGGTCGCATTTTACATATTATTCTCTGTATTGCATACCTTACATAAAAAGTAATGATATGCTGAAACGAAGAAAGTTTCTCTTTTGTATAAAAGGAGTACACTTGCATGCAATGACACCAAGCAAAAAAGCACCATATCAGTATGCTGAGGCATGGCATAAGACTTTGACCGAAAATACGGGTGTTTGTAACCTGTCAAATACTTTCTTAGACAGTCCAAGTTTGGCGTTTTTTGCAGTTTTATATTCTCATGAGGAAACGGGAGGATACGTTCAATGCTATAGTATGCATATGAACCCTTTAACGGTGTCTTGTACGTGTGTTGAACTTTTCTTTTTTGTAATAAATGGCTTTGCGTTGTAGAGAAACTGGGCAAAAATCTGATTTCCTGTTAGTGTGACCAACTTAAAGTGTGACGATGTCGTCTGTAGTGTAGAAAGCTACACAATGTACCTACTACTTGTGTATGGATTTTGGATTGTTATTGTCCTTACCTAGTATACACCTGCTGCTGAACTTTTATGAAGCTATATAAAATGCAAAAGATTATTACGTATTAAGTAGCTGAAAGCGTAAAATTGTGACCCTATGGTTTGTCCGTCTGTACACATTTATCTGCCTGGTCGCATGGTACATTTCATATGATTTGGATTTGAATAACTTTTTTCTTATCTATTTGCTTGTCGTCAACTTGGTTGTGAGGGTGGAAGGGGAAAGTTTTGGAAGGAAGGTTTTGTATGACAGCATCTTCCCATGAGAAGGGATTAATCAAATATGCATCTTCAGCTACTTATACAACATCGGAGACAGCGGGTTTATTGCTAATGCCTTGTAATATGGGTACTTTTCAATATCTTTCACTGTTCGGCAACACTGTTAGTGCTGCAAAAGGGGCCTACTATAAATTTTAGATAAGATTCTACATTGTGTGTTTGCAAAAGGGAAAACAAGCATATACACGGGATAAATTACAGAATAGTATACGAGTGAAAACTGTCCTTGTCATAAAGGGTTTATGATGTTGGTTATTCTTTAAATTTTTATGATTAGAATAAAAATACAAGAAATCCGTTGTTTAATGGCATACTTATTTATGAGCATCTTTTATGGCTCACTGAACATAAATGTTTTGCCCACAGAATGTCCACACAGGAGGTAGAGAATTTTTCATTAAAAAGTTGCTTTCACTTCAACCTACACATCAATTTCCGACCGTGACATATGTATGCACATTAAACTAGTCATTTGTTCAGTTAAAATGTGCAACCTCAGAAGAACCTTAGCCTAAATATGAAGTAAAAAAGCGCTGATGATTTGTAATTTTGTTTTTATGTAGATACACCTCAATCGGTAACCGTGAGAATACAGTTCCAAATCCAGCTCTTGCAATCCAAACGAAGGATGGAGAACAAAAATATCGGCCTGCTTACACCCTAATTGATCCCAACACTGAGCGCACTGGACGTCAATAAATAGTATCAAAATTTTAAAATTATACCTATTTGTAGAAAGTGTACAACAAATCCTAATATGCATGAAAACCATTATTAACACAACAATTAGAACGAATTATAAAGTTAAAATATTAACAACAAGCAAAATGCTTTTGAAGTGAGACAAAGTGGCTCATGTATTCGATATGAATAAAAAATCAACAGCACAATCAAAATGTTGGTGAATGAACCTGAAAATGAAGAAAGTTGTGGCTACTTTCTCCGTCAATGCTATTTTGCTTGTCAATGAAATCATCCCTGTGCTTTTTCATTCATTTATACCTTTTCACTATAAATTCATTTATTGTATTGCATCATCTTTGTGCTAAAATGTTTATAAATATTGAAGTAAATTGAGTGAGCCAAGGTACTTAACTGTTCTAGAAAGATAAAGAATCGGTAAAATCAGTAAAGTACACGGTATGCAATTGTAGCAGCAACATCTATCTAGATAAGAATATAAAAAATATTTTGTTTGTCACAGTCATATTTTTGAGGTATGCGAATATAAGAAAGTGAGCAGTAAACATTTGTAAAGAAATTTAATGAGAGATGCATTTTAGTAATGGTAGCGCTAGTGCAGAGATTTGACAAAGGCACCAAGCATACGACATGAGCTGGATTCTGTCGTTTGTAGGTAATTCATCGCAATAACTATTAAATTTTGCAAATTGCAATTTCTGCAAGGGCTATTTTTAATCCAGTAGAAACCAGAAGTGTCCGCTGTTAACTAACTAATAGGATATTATCCATAGTCATCTCTATTGTTCTTCATCCCATATATCTATCTCTAGCTACTAAAATAATAAGGAAATAACTTACACACTTCCGCAGCGTGTATACGTTTACGCTGTAGGTAGTAAAATGGCAGTCAGTTAATGTGCCTTATTGAGTTGTTAGCAGCTCTCCCGATTTGCAAAAGAACTTGTGCAAAAAATATGATAAAACTAAATAATAGGACATTCTTTTTATTTATCAATTATCATCTGTCTCTACATTTGATATAACAGGTAGTTTTCACGCATATTTTTACATATTACATATACGGGAAACAAAACAGGTAAAACCAACACTCCAAAAAAGCTGGAACAAAGTTATGAGATGCAAAATTAAATAGCGTAGGAAGTAGCCATAATGTGTATAGAACCAGTTTAGCTAATCAGACAAAACCTGGTGCACTAACAATTCCACATCCGTGGTTTCATTTTGCGCTAGATATAGATTCAATATTCAATTAGAAATCAAAATGCACTACCGCTACCCCTCTCATTAAGATGTCAATAATTGTAATACTGAATGATACTAACTATTTTGTTACATATTACGCAAAAATATCATTTCAAAATTTTTATATAAATATATTCGATTTCAAATCAATTTGCTGGCAAATGGAAAGTACGTTATATGAAATAAATGATAGATCTTTCTGATTGAACATACAAATTTTTTGTGAAACTACGCGTTAGTACACATAATTAAAACAAAAAAATACACAATTTAATGCTGAATGAAGCAGCCCAAAAAGTGACCTAATCCATATAAACTATTGACTACAAAATATTTTATTCTCAACAACATCAAAATATTGATTTCCACTCCTTCAGAGAATTACGGACCTCCAGTGATTTATATAATATTTAACGTATTAGGAAGTACCTAAGTTAAATAATATTTTGTGTAAATATTACTATCGTAGGTAATATCATGTACTGATTTTATTATAATGCCGCTACATATAAAGATAATGTATAAACGCTGTATACTATAAGATTTCGTTGTACATGTATAAACTGTTATCGTGTAGAAAATAAGAAGTGACAAATGTTCGAAACAGGTTTCATTTTATTCTTCATGTAACCGTTATAGTGGGAATATCGTGTATCTTATCGTGTATGCATGTGTTATGTACTTGATGTGTTTTAATGGCAGTATATTATAAATACGTCAAAAATGTTATAATAAGTGAATTTCAACAAGAAAGCATTTATCGGTACTATATAATTTTGTAAGAGACAATTTTTAAATTCCTTGAAAATGTACGATTGAGCCGAAATAGTTTGTATTGGAATATATAGTGTAGAATGGAACAACAAAAATGTTATAATATCATTGAATGATTTTTTGAAAAAAATAAAAACTAAATTGCGCAAGAAAGAGAAAGATATGAGGCAGATGTTTTATTGTTGTATAATATATATAATTTAATAAGGTTGCGGTATCCGTATATTTTTCGTTTGAATTTTATGGGAGGAAAGTTTATTAACTGGATAATATTTAATCTTATGAAAGGTAAACCATGCGCTGGAAAAAATATACTAGACTTTATACAGAAAGAAAAAAGATGAGCTTAAATGAATTTATAGATCAATGTCTTTATTTAATTTTCCACGTGAATAAGCGTTCCAAGCCAAGAAGTCAAGCCTCAAGTCAAGAAAAGTTTACAGGGATAACCGGAAGAGTAAATCTCAGTTTGTGAGTATCAAAGGAGACTCATGACATTTCACTCTTCACTCAAGTGAAATATGAATTTTAAGGGTCAAGAGTGTCAGCTAAACCTATTCGTCGTATCAAAGCGTAATGTAGCATTAGGAATTTCATCTTAAAATTCTTACCTCTTGTTTATAGTATTTCGGAATTTTGAAGTGTGGTTCATTTAATAACGATGAACGAAACTTCTGGAAATATCATTATTTTCCACCAGGCTTACTCTCGACCATACAGGTAAGGACATATTAAATTCGTTTATTTTTAAATTAAGAAACAAGGTTAATATGAATTTATTGAAGTATGGAAGGTAAATTACATGAAGCATTAAAGTTTATGGGGCACACTGGAACTAAATTTTTAAAATGTTCAATTCTGAATTTATGCCAGAAATGAAATATTAAATTGGAAAGGTGTATGTACAACCAGTGACGAGAAGGTTTGACCTTGATTTCATGTTCAAATTAATATGCAAACTTGATAATGTTAACATGAACATGTTTAGTTTGATAGAGTTTATTTCTAGCAAAAAATATTGCTTTATTAATAAAAAGAAATCCTACTTTAAAAATGTACCATATACATATTAATCACGAAAACACATTAGACCTAGTTTTTACCAAGAAATATTTTTTGCTTCCCCAAACGCATTACAGCTAGGCAATAATGAAATGCCAAACTCAGCAATTTGATTTTTTTGCTTTTATTTCTGCACAATGTCGTTGAGTCCGAGATCCAGACACATGCCAATGCCACATACATTCCCTATTTCCCTATGTAGTGTTTTTTTGTTTAAATAGTGCCGGTGTGTGATTATGAAAAATGAGCATGGTATGTATTTTACCGTTACAATGACGTTAATAATGCTTTATTTTAGCCCAAAGTCTGCGGAAAAGTTGAGTTCTATTATTCCATGCAATGAACATGACTTACGTCAAATCATGCTTGGAATGTAACATTGCATCGGTAGTATAGATTATTGTACCTACCAAATCAGTTGATAAAATTCTGAGTATTAATATATGAGTAAGGCTCAGTGAGTCGTAGAAAGAACGATTAGCAAAGTAGGAGGTACCTTTAGTTGGTTCAAAGCCCCCTAAATTATGCTTATAAATTCACTCACTCACGGAGTCACGTCACAGAGAATTATAATTGGCATGAATATTGTAACTCCAGGTACCCACCTGGCGGACTACCTATAAAAATAATAATGTGACACGTCATAAATGTACATAGTATTTTCATATACCTATGTATATATACAACGGGAGGAATTATTTGTTATTAATAGGAAGAAAGTCGGAATTTCATAAATATCATACATTTTAAACGCTCATAATATCGGTTGTACTTTCCTACTCTGACTGCCAAAGTGGAGAAAATTACTTTTATTACGCAACCACACTAAGGCATGTACGACATTGCTCTACATTTTGCCATTATGAGGAAACTGGCTTTACCTTTTACCTTTTTCCTCATGCAACATTGCATTCATGTTCAAATGCAAGGTAATTTTCATTATTTCATTCATCCTTACATTACAATAATATCAAAAGGTATTCGATTGGAACTTTTCTTAGGGATTCTGGAATTTCAAGGCCAAATTTATTCATGCTACTTATGCAGGAGAGTAACATATTTATAATAGAGAAAATTCATCTAATAATCATATAGTTGTAGGTAATCAAGAGAAAGCTGTTTAGTGTGCATGCTCATTTCGTCAATGAAGTACACCTTGCAGGCATGTATTTAAATTAATGTTATCTAAAGATTTGCGTGGTTTAACCATACATTTAGATTACAGGGTAAATTGTTTACTTATGATGAGCCACCACGGGAGCGTGATTTGTGGGACAAGAAGATGAAATTTTCCAAAGTTTTAATATAAAGTTTGTTTGGCAGCTAGACTAAAATTAATTTACATATAATTGCGTGTAAAGTAAACTTGATATACGTCCAAGGCCGCTGACCAACTTAATATTCAAGAATGTATATTATTTTGTAATTTCACGCTAACTGAAACTCATGTGAATTCGTTTGATTTACTATTAAAATAACTCTTTTAGAAAACATTCATTCTGTACGGTTGGAATATTTAAAAGGGTATACAAATGGGTACGCACGGTTTAGCAAATAAGCCCTTATTCTCAAGTTTTTTTATTATTATACGTTTATGCACCAATTTTAGGGTGAAATTGCCTACATAGTGTGATTTGAAAATGTTAGTAGGTCTTTGTTGCTTTTTTGCTTAAATGACACCAGACATGCAATTTTCATAAGCTATATTAGTATAAGCTAAACTAGTACAAGCCGACGCCCAAGCATCTATTTCTTTTTCTAGATTATATTATGAAGGTTTTCCGAATACATGTAAAATTACAATAGCTCAATGGCCCAATTAACAAAAATTGTTGTTTTATCAAAAGTATGAAAAAACTTTTCCTCGCTTTTACCAAACGACTCGACTGCCATGAATACTCAACGTGCAGAAGGGGGAAAAGTACTAGCACAAATAATATAGTACATAAAAACTATGTGCTGTATGCTGACCTATTGCTCTTGAGGAAAGCGGAAAAGCTAAATGCGCCTTCGAGAAGCGGACCTTGCAAGCAATGATGTATATTAGATATGACTCTCCAAAAGGCGTGTTTGTGTTGTTTATTGTTGTCAAAAGCAATATTTTCCCGTGTTGTTACTTTCACAAGCATGATTTATGGAGCAGGGGCAACACATCATAAGGGGGCGTTCATTTATTGCGTCAGAGAATCATTCAAGGCTTGAAGAGAAAGCCGTCACTTTCCAGTCAATCCAAAGATTTTTTCCATTTTCCTCTTTTCTATGAATTTTCTCCACTTCTGATTTCTCTTTTTGCATTAAATTCTTTTTGAAGACAGGTATATGTCCACGTGTACTACCACTTCATAATAACTTTTAACATTCAAAAAAATACTTTTAACATGAACTAATGGTTTCCTCATCCAGGTATTTCTTTTACTCAACAAAACTTTTTTGCTGTTTGTTTCCGGAAGGATATAAACTTATACTACTGGTAGTAAAATACCTTTAATGAGTACAAATTTTCACTCGTGTGCTTTCACTATTTATTTTATAGACATTTACATGGATGTCTGGAACAAGCTACCTATTTAGAATATATATTCATCTCTATTTGCTTTGATATAAAGGCACCCCAGTTATAATATCATGTATCACGTGTACTTCGTATTCTCTATAATAGTCTACACTCATGCTTTGTTCAATCATCACATGCAATGGAGTCGTCATTTGCATTTTTTCCAGGTACGCTTCCAGAATTATGACAGGTTGGAGAATAAAAGGACAATGAGCGACAATAAAAAGTTTATATTGTTGATTCATCACACTTGCTTGCTTCCGTCCATATTTTCCATAAAAATAAAGTTAATCGTTTGCAAATTTCAGCGTATGTGAGCTTCTGTCTGACAGTTGCCTGTAAGCATGATCCATTTATTGTTACAAATTGATTGTCAGAGATTTGTACATGAATGCAGAGTGTGGCCGTATTCATGATGATCACTCTTTATCCTTCACCAACGACGAAGAAAGCACGAACAACGAAAATGGAGTAGTAGAAAGTGTTGTTGGAATTTACTGATATTGATCACTGATCCATTAACATTCTATTGTCACTAATTGTAAAAGTTCTTTTTTTTCTCTCTCTCTCTTCCGCGCTGCGTGTACAACAGCTGCAAAAGCCAAAGGACTCCTGGAAACTTCCTGGTAGTTAACTTGGCCATCCTGGACTTGATTATGATGCTGGAAAGTTTATATCTAATGCCTTTAATGAAGGTAATAATAAGATTATAATGCATTTGGATATTAGGTTACTTAAATGCGCACAATTTAACGATTTCTTTTCGTGGTGAAAGTTTGCATGAAAAAAGTTCAAGTTGACTGTCCTATGTTAAAAGCACCCTGTATATTATGTGATGTTATTCAACACTATATATACTATCATGACTATTATTATTATTCTGCAAAAAATTCTAAACCTTTTTTATTTCGCAAGCATTTCGCAGAATTTGGTTTTTTCGTTTCTTATAGCCTGACCAAGTCACAGGTCCGCACCAAGGTAGACTTTTGGGTGGGTGTGAAGTATTTAGATGGATATAATGGGAAGCATATCCGGAATTGCTTCTGCTGTGACCAACACAGTTACTGCTTATGATGATCGATAATACAGGTGACAAAAATGGAAACTACGTTAATAGTAAATATTCATTGTGGAAGGAACCTTCAGTTTTCTCTTTCCCTGTCTATATGCATAGCCATTCCAACCCAACGTGACATGACACAATCAAATAACTATTATACTGCATTTTTTCTCCCGATTTTAATCCCCTATGGCTTCACTCTGGAAGTTTTGTCACCAGCAGGTTCTATCCCTCCTGCAAGTCATATATTGTAATGTTCCTATTTGTAGATTCCTGCTGTGGTGCTTGTCGTTGAGTAGTAATTTGTTCTTGTGTGTGCGATTCTTACTAAATGGCCGTGGAAAGTTGGACATTTGCTATGAAAAAAAGTTATCGTATTCGTATCATTCTTTTGCACGGAAATGTTCTCTTTCCCATTTTTTATATAAACAAAAGATCTTTCCTTGCACTTTTCTACCAACACTATTCAGTATGCTACATATACGTATCCGTGTCTGTGACTGAATAGGGTGAGAGCGCTTATCAATTGTGCATCAACGCTAGCAAACTATCAGCATGCCAATAAACAAAAAAATATATCAAATGTAAGCTTGTCGTGTAGGTAAGTAATAGTGTTCCGGTAGCTTTACGATTGCATTATAAAAGTCATTATTTCGCTTATTAGTCCTGTTTCCCGCATAGTTTACACACACTATTTTATTTGCTTTTTCTCACTTCATTGCGTGCAAATAGATATTTAATCAATGCAAACATGTCTAGATGGAGAACTGATATGCATAGATGAAACCCATTATTCATGTCACTATTACTTACACTCCTCAAACTAAACTAGGTATGCTTTGTACCACTACACATGTGCCACTACTGGAAGCCAATCTTATATACGTTGGATTATCACTCAATTTTATCGCATTTCTGACGGTGACAACTGCAATACCAGTTTAATGATTCACTGTCTTTGCTGTCATAAATATGAAAAGTATTAATTTGTACATATGCCTATATTTATTTTTTAAATGTTTTAGGGGGTTTTTCTTCAACTTATAAAAAATGCAGATTATTGGTTTGTGCGTTCAGAACAGGATAATCGCCAATTTGAAGAGAAAGTAAGTCAAGGTACAATGTTGATGATCATTTTATTCATTTGGGGCGTACATTATGTATGCCTTTCACAATCATATCAGCGTTGTGGGCCCTTTGCACCTGAAGGATACCTGCTGACAAAGTTGCATATCTGACTTGGCTAAATCGGACTAGTTTGCCAAAAAATCATTTTGTCACATGTGACATGTAGGTATCATGCTATCTTTATCTACTAAATAGTATTCCAAGATCAAACATGGTTTCGATTTTTAAAAAATATGACAAACTTGTCATGGATCAAGAAAAGTTGCTTTTGCGAGCAGGTATTATTTTTTAAAATCTTGTATGTATATTATTGTATGTATGGCATACAGAAACTTGGGAAAATAAGATTAATTTTTATTTAATTTCATTTATTGATACGAATATGACAGCAGCAAAATTAAAAATGACAGGACTAGTTTTTCTGACGATTTCAGAGTGCTTTTTGGAATTTTAAAGAGGGCAAGCTGAACTCTTAAAATGCCCCAGATGGTGTGCTTGCGTTCAATTTGGCACGTAGAAATCTTTTTTCTCTTTCGATTACATGATTGTGATGGAGTAGTTATATGGCTAGAGAGGTGAGCAATTGTTATATACAAATGTTCGTTTTTTATTTTAATGATCAGGAAATTATATCTTTGAACTATTTTACTTATCACTTCATAAGATACAGAAAAAATCACACAGGGGAAGGTTGTATAATGTTTTAGACAAGGTCAATTCTGTCACAAAGTTGATATTACGATGATTAATGTGAATGTATATACCTAAACAATATTTCATATGAATTCGCCAGCTTTTTACCTCAAAAGTGGAACCACGCCACAGAAAAAATAGATCAGGGTCAGTAGTCAGTAGGTTCGTTTCGTAGCTCAAACTGCGACCGATGCTCAACACCTGCATTATTTCACGGTTCTATTCTGACAGTCACGGTGTGTCGGTGGTGGAATAGTGTGCGGAGGTGGGCCGTTATAGCTTTTGTAAATGGTACATAATATTCAGAATGAAAGCTAAAGCTAATAAATATTATGAAGTAAAAAGTCACCGAGCTGCGAGCCAGTCGCCGTCGCCAGAGAGTGGAATATATCATACACCGAATTTAGGCTAGAGGTATAATTCCATGTTTGAGGAAGGGAAATGCGAAACTGTTTTGGTACGAGTGATATTTACGTAGTTTAATTCCAAAAACGCAGTCGGTGCGGCGGAGTATGTAGGAAAGGCGGTTACTGCAATGAAAATGTTTTAAAATTACTCAAGCACGCGACTATAACGATGACAACGACGAAAAAGATATTACATTTTTGGGACAAAGCTAAATCTCATGTGCATGCTTAATGAAAGATTGATGCATAATAGTTAATAACTGTAGCACACTTTTTTGGGGTTTTTTATACAAAATGTACTTTTAAATCAACTCAGGGCTTTGTCCGTGTCTGCAGAATGTCACGCAAGTTTTTTATGCAATATAACAGGTAACCGGTATTTATATGGTTTATTAAAATATCTAGACGTAATATTTTTTGAATGACTTATTGACTGACAACAGTACCTACACGCTACACATTTTGCTCTTTACTTTGTGTGCGTACTTTGAGAAAAGAAATCTTTTTTGGGTCACTGTCAGAAAGTTGAGCTTAAATGTTAAGGTAAATTCAAAAACGATGCAATAAGCTAATTCATTGCCATTTTCCCATGATAATGTAGATCATACGCTTGTAACTTGCGAAATATTTTTTTTGAAACAAAGATCTGAAACTCCTAAGACTTACATTAAAGTTATACTCCAGTTAAATCACTCAGCTTAAATGGTTTATACCAACGAAATAGCTTTGCTATTGATTTATTGTTTATGCGTTGTTGGCCCAACGCTTCATTTTCTCGTAGAAAATTGACTACTTTTTGTGTTTATGTAGATGATACCTTATGCTTACCTGTAACACCTTTCCATGCCTCAATCCTGTAGTGACTACAGTGTAGTCTGTATGTATGCAATATGCAATTTAATGACTCTAAATATCGCTATAAAATACTTTTAATTTTACTTGAAATTGTTCAGTACAGGTGGACGTTTGAAACCAATTATGAATCCAAAATGGGCCAAGTATTGAAAAATGCACTTTTATCGTTTTCCATTCGCTTATTGAACATTATATGTTGAATTCATTGTATACTGTGTTAGGTATATGAAATTTGTATTCGTTTTCGCTGTCGAAGACAAAAAAGTGGCATGATTTAGAATTCAAAAAGGGTCGGAGCCAGCAGAGAATGCATCAAATGCAAGTGACAAAATACATGGCGTTTGTGAAAAAACCATAAAGCAACTATGTATATAAAAATTAATCTTTTACGCAAACATGATTGCACCTTCGATTTTTTTCAACTTGGCCTTTTACAAAAGTTGTAGTGTTGTAGACACGTATGTAACTATTACATATTACACAGCCAATTTATACTTGTAGCATTGTTTCATAGTTTGGAAATTATTCCCATTCCCATGCTTAGATTAGTAATGCGATCACATAAAATACAATGTACAAGAATTTACACGGGTTTGCAAGTGAGATTTTTACAAGTACATATGTACTCTCATTAAAGAAAAAGAAATTGCTCAAAAGTAAAAGTTTCTACAATGTTGATTATGTAAGTAAATTCATTTCATGAGTCTGAACTCTGAAGCTATAAATGAATAATTTATCGGCTAAATAATTATTGAATATGAAAACAACTGGCCTAAAATTGCTACCTAATTTAATTCCATGATTCGATAAAATATGCAAAAAATAATTAATATACAGTCACTAGAATATTGGATGAAACACCTCAAATTTTCACTTTATTAAATTTCATTCAAAAATACAAATAGCAGCAACCATTCCCTCACCAACTCTCGAAGTTTGATTGAAATAAGTCTCAATAGATATACAAATACATACTGTACGTAGCTTTTAGCTCTAAAAATTAACTTTCTTACGAGGTAAGTAGCATTATTATAATTAATTATTATCAATATTATTATTTATTACCCTTACACCCATAAATCTAGTTACTGCACAAATTTTCTTTGCTGCTCTTGATCCAATTACATCCGCATTAGGAAATTATTTCTTTGTTCTTCTTTGTCGTGTCACTTGCCTCCCCATGCAGAACCCCCACCAGATTTACTGCCACCTCCTCCTGGGCAGCCAGGACATTGGGCTTTTGTACCAATGTTTCCAGTTTTTGGGCACTTAGAACCACCACCGCTACCTGGACAGGAACCTATTCGGGAAATAACCAAAAATCATTCCACAATAGATTTATATCTCATAAGCATACATACGATCAAATATGCACATGCCACGAGAAAATTAAACTTTTTTAATTAAATAAATTAGTTTATCTTGTAACATTTTACCTCCTCCTCCGCCGCCACCACCACTTCCCCAGGACGATCCACTCCCCAAACCTTTGGATGAAGTATCTTTACTGGACATTTTCAAGAATGGAAAATTTTCACCGTATAAAAAAATGCTATTTTATTTTTCTCAAAATGGACGATGTTTGTCTTTCAATGAGCAAACTCGTAATACAATCAACACAAAAGTTTTCCCCTCTTTATAATCACTTATATTTTGGAATGTTGGTTCATGATGTTAAAAATCATAATATTTTTACCCATGTATCATCTATCAAAAATATATCCATAAATACATATTATACGTCTATGCATATTGTCATTCAAAAGCTTAATATGAAAATCTTGACAAGTGATAAATGCAAGAGCATGATTTGGATAATAGGATATTATTATACAAAGATTGTTTTTTGTCGTTTGGTAAAGATAAAACAAATAAGACGATAACTTTTCATGTGACCCCTCCGCACTATATACGTCGTATTACTGGTTATTAATATTTTTGCTACGAAGAAAAACCAGTTATGTATATTACGACTTTGACTTATGAGTCATGAAGATGATTAGTAGATTGTACGTGAATCCATATATCCAGCATTACTTTTTTTTATGGAAATGATCGTCTTTCTTTATTGATACTCATTGCTCACTGTCTTTCTTCTCTGCTATCTCTTTCTCTTCATTATGCGCATAAGGATGGATTTTACTTGGTAATTAATAATAATATCAGATTAGACTGTGATGAATCATAATGGGATATATTTAGATTGACATATTTCATTATATTGGAAATAACATGCTTTGAGATACAACATTTGGTATGTTGAAACATAAATAAATGCAAGTTAATAATAAAGTACTTTTTGTCTAGCTGATGATTAGCATGAAAGTGAGATGTTTAAGGAAATATTTTGGACGTTAAATATTTTTTCCTGGTAAAAGCATAGAGGAAATAGCACAAATTTGAAAGATGAGTGGCCGATGTTTGTGTGGATATTGATACTTTTTTATTTTTGTTTTTAAATTTTACCCTGTTGGCACAAAGGGGAAAATATTATTCATGAAGTATGCATATTAATATCCGCGAACTAGTTCGTGTTAGTTTACTTAAATTCGTAAGAAGGTAGTCAGGTAAATACGCACAAAAGATGTCCATTTCCTATTATAAACAGTCAATGAAACCTGTCAGCATCAATTTAATCGTTAAAATAATGTATGCGGAGCGAAGAGTGTGAAGGAACTGGTTATTTTTATTTTTTTATTTTAATGTTGTCAACATGACTTTCTATTTAATTTTTTAAGTGTTATTATAATTGTAATAAATTTATGACGACATCAATTAGCATTATAATGTGTAACAGTAAAATGAGCAATAATACTAATAATAATAATAATAATAGATATTTCTTACTTTCTATAATAAAATTAATTAAATTAAGTAGAGAGGCAAGATTTTGCTGATTGAGTACAATATTAATAGCTATATTAGAGAAGATCAAGGATACTTAAAAGATTAATACCTCACATATACTGCATATATTATTTATTGTCAAAGTCNTTAGCATTATAATGTGTAACAGTAAAATGAGCAATAATACTAATAATAATAATAATAATAGATATTTCTTACTTTCTATAATAAAATTAATTAAATTAAGTAGAGAGGCAAGATTTTGCTGATTGAGTACAATATTAATAGCTATATTAGAGAAGATCAAGGATACTTAAAAGATTAATACCTCACATATACTGCATATATTATTTATTGTCAAAGTCAAATGTTACAAACAATATAGTATTTTGCTTAAGACAATCAGTGCGGTTTTATCACAGCATTTAATCGAATTTGAAGTGTAATATTAATATGTAATACAAGGTATCTAAAAGGTTGAATCACTGGGCAGTCTTGTCACTCTTTTTTAAGTTATTAAAAAGCTGCGTTTTCAATAATTTCAAGTCAGCTGCAAAACCTGGATTAACATCAAATTTGTTACTCTTTTTAGCAGCATCTTGTATAAGGCAGCGCCACATATCATGCTGAAATAACAATTTAACAAATTCAAATATTATGTTATGCATATACATAAATGGTTTCATTTAAGATTTGAAAGAACTCTTGTAGATTGCATAAAACTCACTTGGCTCAAATTTCTAGTATCTCCAACAACAAAAAGAGAATGCTTGGCTCGAGTGAGTGCCACATTAAGCCTATTAGGTGATTTTAGAAATCCGGTTCCATCAGTACGACTCGAACCCTTTGAACGTTTTTCTGAATTAAATGAATAAAAGTAGATGATAAGAACAAAAGGTACATAGTTTAGCTGATTTAAAGAAGTTTAACTTAAGTCAGGAACACTCACTCTTCAAATTCTTTGCGGATGCCTTGCTTCTGAGCTGCATATGTGAGTTATAATTCCAATTGTCCACTTGTAACCTGACGGTTGAAGGAGTTCATCCAAAGTATCAACTAACGCTTTCACCAGAATTACTTCATCCGTATTTTTTATTTGCCTGGAATTGGAAAAATTAAAATTACATTGGATTAAACATGCTGGTCATTTTTTTACACAAGATTCCATAATTCTATTTACCCTTCTCTCTCAGAATGTTCACGACCAGCCGACAAATTCAAAAAGTAATATGGTCGAAGTGGATAATTTTTACGAGACGGAGGCGCAGAATAAGTACTTTTTAGACTCCTTCTCTCTCAGAATGTTCACGACCAGCCGACAAATTCAAAAAGTAATATGGTCGAAGTGGATAATTTTTACGAGACGGAGGCGCAGAATAAGTAGTTTTTAGACGAGAGTCATAAAAATAAGCATTTGGCCAATTTACAATCTCATCATGCATCCGGTATTGTCGGGTTAAAGTCATTACAGGGCTATGTGACTTATTCCGTTTACTATGAAATTGAAAATGTCTGGAAAACAGTGACTGTCCATATTTTTTCTCTTCAGCACTCTGGAGTTAAAAAATAAGATGACAATGAAACAACCTATATAGACAAAATCTTCAATACAATAATATACAATAAAAACATGATTCTCTCACGTTGGATAACACAGTGGCTCCAAGCTGATATGGGTCTCCAACTAATAACAACTTATCTATGTTTAACACCAACGGAAGAAGTGTTTCTGGCTCGGTCGTCTGCGAGGCTTCATCCACGATACAACAAAGGAAGGATTTCTCACCTTGTCTGCAAAATAAACAAAGAAATACTCAATCATTCATTGTGATTTTTTATTTGTTTGTTTGTGTTTAATATACTCATTGACTGAAACACATACGGAAGATCGTTAACGAATTTTTTCATTATAGATGTACTACTGGCACTTAAAGTTGAGCATATTATTTGGGT
>JAHZMV010001194.1:0-29684 GCA_027743765.1 Coecobrya sp. COE2 | reverse complement strand
GTTAGGCTACTACTGTACTGTAGATGAATAGACTCTCCTGTGGATTGAGGGTTTGTAAAATAAAAAACTGCATCAAAAGACATGTGACCGCTCATTTGAAAATCACTATTTATGGCATGACTTCGCACGAAGTTCTAATTTCTTCCATGGGTCACTAGTTTAATCAGATTTTTGTTTTTCTTTATAATAGTTTTGAATGCACGGTTGCGACTGGTGGACGTTCGTCCAGTCCTGAGGTCTTATTGACGCATGAATTTTAAACACACATTTTACGTAATATCATTCTTACTCGAAAACATTTCATCCATATGACAAGCTTGTTTAGTTCAGAGAAGAATTATTCAATGACATTGGCGATTTAATTTTTCAGGTAGTCACAAAATATCATTTTAAGTGATTATCATTCGATTCATCTTACGAAGCTGATAGTAAGAATGGTGTTAGAAATGTAATTCATCTTAGCCAATTGCACATGTTATCATTCTTTCAAATTCTTTCAACGACAGCATTGACTTCGTCATAAGTATTGGAAATACTGCGAAGATAACCAAAGAATGATTTTTGAAATAACCACAACAAACTAGTTTAGTAGTATGTGTGTAATGAAAATTCTCTTAATGGTCAAACTTACGAAACATTACCTTTATTACAGCAGCGGTGCGATGTTTCACAGCATTTCATTCTGGTTTCTAACATTTAAAATTCTGCGTTTGTTATATTAAAAACAGCACAATTGTAGTCATATAATCAGGTACGAGTTGAAGTGTTGGTAAATGTGAACATAAAATGATTGTAATGGACTGTGATGATCATCAACTATATTAGGTACGTATTTATGTACATATGTTGAAAATATTATTATTTTATACTTTTCAACTTCTTGAGTCAGTCAACTGCTCAAAATACTTTGTTAAGTACCTATACATAGATACAGATGTGTATAAAGTATTAGGACGAGCGGGGAAACTGCAATGCAAGACAGTAAGCTAGCGATAAAAACACTTTTTTTGCTTTCAACTACTTCAGCTAGTCAAGCTCACTGTATTTTGCCACTGAAACGTGTGCCACAAGTGACATTAATTTTTCTTTAATCTCTCTTCATTTTCTTTCTTGCGTTGTACTTAACATCTGTTGAGGCACTTTCGTAGATAGATGCTGATGGAACTATGTGTGTTGCTAATGACCAAGTAAATAGCTATATCCTGCTCTGACGACACACTCCTTTCGCAGCTTGACATGCCACTGTATACAACCAACCTTCGAATATAAGTATAACATCTGCTTTCATATTCTGTTAAATTTTGTCTTTCCAGCGTAGAATTAAGTATTGCATATATGTATTATACTAGTCACTTCAGGTTTTTATATAGGTAAACTGAGGATATATGTAGTAATTTGACGAATAAATGGAGCAAAAGTATATGTATATGTGTTTTGCTATGTATATTACCAATAGATATGCATGAAAATGAAAAATGTGCACACTTTTTTGTGTGTATGGTGAGTGGAAAGAAGAATGAACGTGTATTTCGCCAGAGATGATGACGGATTGCTCTATTGAAGTTCAATTCTAAGCTTACTTTGTCTTGTTTGTATATGTACATATTGTACTCTATATTTTTAACTCCGTACATAATGCTAATTCTCTTGAAAAGAAGAACCAAAGTGAGCGATGAGAGCAATGAAGTGAAATAACATGAAAAGGGCTGGAGCGGAAAAACCTAATAAATATTGGCAGTCGTGTACCGTAGTCTCCATTCGGAAATATATAAAAAAAATGAACATTTACGATTATAATTCACTCAATTATAAATTTGGTACATACAAGACTTACACGTGTATTTACAAAGAATGGTTGTATTGAAAGTTTGTTTACGTATCCAATAAATCTGATTCGTTGATGTTACGTGTACCAAATAAGTCTTGGCGAAACTTCTAGAATCCAGCGTTATCATCGACAGCGACACTAAGACTGACATTTTCTTATAGGTACATTATATATATTCACTACTAGGAATAGTACATACTAGTAATAGAACAAGGACAGAAACAGAATGCCAACAAAGTTTTCTTTGTGCTGATGAATATGAGTAGTGCATTCCAACTTCCTACTAATTTTAAATATACCAGAAAAGCACTTTACTTGAAAGAGTTCTACTAATTAAACTTGACAAATGAAAGAGCATGTGATAAGTTGGATTTGGTTCATTACCCCTATTTCATCAGCATACGAATTTCTTGTAGAACAGTTGCGGGTGTACATTTTACCCTCTTTCTACTTTGCCGCGTACTTCACGCCATGTATTTGTATTTCTCAAAAGGTCGCTGCTAGTTAATATTTGTTTGCTCTTAATCGTTTTGGTAGGATGTCTTATTCATAATTACCTATGTTAGTTATAGAGGCAAAAGAAAACGTAACCTGTCATCAGAAATAAAACACGCCAAAAAGAAAAATCCCTACAGAGGATGTAGGACTACTCCTCATAATTGTGCACGTTGTGCTAATGGAGTAAATTACTACGTTGAATTAAATAGGATGACAAATAAATTTAAATTGATACTTTACACATTGGAACGGATGGTTTGTATGAAAACTGCTTCATTTCTTTATTATGTTGCGAAGAGCATTTGGTCAATGCAATATATATACCTACTCATACTGGGCTATGAACAACGCAATCATATTGGTACGATGAGGTCATGCACATCATCGATATTATTGTTATGATTATGATTACCGATCATAAGCATAGAGCACACCAATATAAATATAGTTACATGACCATGTAGCATCATCAACCTAACTATTTATTTGAGACCATTAAATCGCCGTAAATCACATTAATGACCACTTTCTGTCCATTGAAAAAGAAGTTGATTTAAAACCTGTTGAACTGTTCTTCTATTACAATGATGATGATATTATTCCCCGCGAGCACTTATGTTTTGGAGCCCAGCCCAAGAGCTCTTCTTCATGTGTGGCTGTGATGATGATGATGACCGTTGTGTTGTTGTGTGTGTAAAGCCCATTTCTTGTGAAACCGCATGAATGAAGCACACTTACACTAATATTCACTGCCACATTACATGGATACTTGTATCAGAAGACCATATACTATACAAAACTACAAAAGAAATGAAAGAAAGGCACAAAACTCTACATACTATATAATATACACATATAATGCATGGAGTGAACAAGTACTTCCAAATTGGAAGTTCCAATAGTAGTTTTGTGTATGTACATATGCATGCACATCAGTTTTACACTTCATACTTTACGTTATTTATATGTGTGTTTTAGGGTTTCATGATGATGACGAGTTTGTTAAGACGTATGATAAATTGCTTTTACCCTTCACACATTTAGCATGCCCATTACAGTTGTAAATGGCAGCAGCACGAGTAAAAGCAACAACAGTGTAGCTAATGTGAAGGGAATGTTCTTACATGAACAATAAACATGTATATAAATATGTGTGATACATCAACACTTTGGTATGTACTTCTGGAGAAGGATCACCCACGTTCCATAGAAGTAAAAAAAACATACACATAAGTACAATTTGACAACGACGAGCAGAGAAAAAAACCCAGCAAATGCTTAAATGAGTTTGAATAAGAGAGTGAATGAGTATGAGAAAGGGAGAGCACTACAAGAAGGAAAAATAGAGAATGAAATCAGGAAGGTATAATAATAACAGCCTAGGAATGACTCCTTACAAACAAACGATGAGAGAGAGAAAGGGGGCTGATTGTAGTAGAATGCTATAACTAGTAACAGGAGTTAAGATCTATTCATAATATCATATGGTGTAGGCATTTCCCTTTCCATATATACGATTGAGGTTGAAGAGAAAAAGCAGTGTTTTTCACTTGCTTTCCTCAACCAGAATCTTTTTTGGAATGGTAGTAGAGAATAAATGTAGCTTTCTGCAGTTTGATGATGATGACGTTGATCATAGTGGTGGTGGTTGCTTGAGGTTGTATAATATGTGTGTTCTGAGGAAAATAGGTAGTAAGAGAAAATGGAAATGCAACCTTGATGGATCTTTGTGGAAATTGGTTGTTATATGAGACAAGATGCTAAGTAAATTGGGCGTCTACGGAAGTTAGCTTGATAATGTGCTTTTCGGATCTGTGAGCGGTAACATATCTCTGGGTACGTATCGTATACTAGTAGTGTATATATGTAGTAGGATAAAGGGATTTTAGATTGTTTGCAGGCAAAATTGCGACGATGATGATGACTATAATATGTATTCGTAAATAGATATTACGTAGGTAGGTATTCTGTGTAACTTTTCCAGTTGCATTATATAACATCTGATATGCATGCTCATTCTCTAGAAGCATGTATACAATGAAAGCCTGTGGCATTTTCATTATGAGAAGTAGTATTTCTTCGTAGTATAATAAGTAAAGCACATAAGCATAAACAGAAACCTTACAAGTTGTAAGTTACAACGTCAGTAACTCAAGATAAAGAGAAAAGTAATATGCTTTCTCATGGCTTTCCCAGAGAGAGAAATGCCGTCTTTTCTTACTGTGATGCGATGAAAGGAAGAAAAAGTTGGTAATATATTATTTTTCCAACAAATGTGCCTGTTCCTTCCCTTTTTAACCTAACGATGTTGCATTTTGTGTATAAAGAAAAACGAAACCGATCAGCCTAGTTCTAAAGCACAACACAAACACAACTAACCGATTTTTGTTCTGAAGGTAAACGTGAAAGGAGGATAAAAAATGAATGGATTTTTTTTTTCAAAATTACTAAAATCATCCTGCCACTCTGACTCTCGTTTAAAGAAAAGAAGAATTGAAAGTTGAACAGTGTATTAATGTTTTGTAAGTGTTTGTAGTGTAATGTTGTATGTGAAGATTGTATATAAGTAATGTTGATTTACCTGAGGAGCGAGTGGGGGAAAAGATCAAACAAAAACCACTTTTCTTTACCGAGAGATGGTAAAAAGTTTGTTACTGGTTTTGTATCTCTTGCTTCACAAGTATACACGTCGCCATTGCATTCACGGAAGAGGAAAGTATTGCTTATTTAGGAATTTTCTCTTTCAGTGTACTCCACAATTTTCTGCTGTGGATATAACACAAAATAGCTCTCTTGCTGTGTTGCCGGGTTATAAGAAGTGCTTTCAGTGAATGAAAGATTCTGCGACTCTAAATATCATGTACAACTTCATAAAACTCCAGAGAAAGAAAAAAGAGTGAGAGTATAGTGATAGGAAAGCTTATCCTTTTCAGTCAGCAACAGTTAGGCGCATGCATTATAAAAAGACTGGCGGAAGTTAGAAGAAAACATATGGTCTGTAGTTCGTACAGAGGTAGACTGTATGCACCTTGACTTAATGTTTCAAGTAAGTAGTAAGCTCTTATTTCATTAGAGCTGTATGAGTTCACTTCAGATTAAAGACCGACCGCATCGCTCCACTGTATAAAAAGTTAAAACTTGTTCGGTTTGATCTTTTAACCTGATAAGATTAATGTCTTGGTGGGGGATATAATATGTCCGTATAAAAGACCTTTGTAGACGGAACTATGTGTATGCACATGTTTTTGTTAGAAATGTTATCTCTATCTATATTCATATATGTGTAGGTCTCTTATATCGTATACCTATATACGTACATAACTCATATTTTTAAAAATCAATTAATGCATTGGACAGGAACAAATGAGTACGGTGGCAAATGTCAAAAATTTGTTGCGTGATAAGAATAGCTGGTGGATGTACGAATTAGAAGCAGTTGCCTTTTTCACTTCTTATTCCCTTGACGCATAATTCGTTCGTCATCATGTGTCACAATGATTAAATATAGCTGATATTCTTGATATTTATTGAGGTTGGATTATGATATGGTGGCGGTGGTCTATATAGGTACAAGGGATTTACAACTTTAGGAAGTGAGATGGTTTTTAAAGCTTTTCAACTTATACTTTAGACTCAATCCAGATGCAAAGGCATGCCTGAAGATAAGAGTGTTATAATTGTGCAGTTTATGTTGATATTTTCTTCCCATGTAACATGATGGTTTTATGAGATATCAAAAGACCTTGGACAGTGTATAATGGCGATGCAGTTAGGTTGGTAAAATAAATATACATGATAGCATGTAATGAGCCAGAGTGCCAAAAAGACTCCAGCTGCGCTGTGTTGTCTGAACTGAGCATTCACCACCGTTGTTCTGACACGACACTCACAAACTGACTCACACACACCTAGCATGCACACCGTAACTATATAACATATTGTATGGCCAATGACAATGTTAGACTCATGTAAGATGGAGACATATAATTAATGTATGTGTGCTCATGAGATTAGGGTCGACTGAACTACTGTTATCGAGGGAGGAGGTTAAACAGTATTGAAACCAACATCCTGCCACCGGAACTTACTTTCTGAAGACTAATAGTGGACGGATAAGTGGCCAATAATTTTTTTGTTATCTTGAGCAGCCAGAATGCTGAAAAGGCTCAAAGCAAACCAGCCATATCGTCATGTTATGTACAAGAAATATTATGTGGATTGTAGTTGTATGTATCGCTGCTTTTAAGCTAAAGGTTTGAAAAAAAACGCTTTATACTGATATAATATTGTACAATTTCAAGATTATTTGGTATGGGTAAGGTTCAATGCACAACGCTTTTCTGCTGATATTATTAATGTTAATGATTACTGTCACCAGCTTTTTGGTCTAGTCATTTTTCAACATTGCTGATGATGAGGATTATAATACTATTGATTCATGTACAATATTTTTCGCTGTTGTTGCTGCACTTTTATTATTTTGAAGTGACATGTGCAGTTGCATGACACTACCTTTTTATATATTGTTCTTTTAAGTGTCCTTATATATATAGTGTGGTCTCTGTGCATGGAATCTATTCATGAACATTTTTGTTATTTAAAATGCAAGTTGCATTTTGAATTGGTACTGTATATAAATAACCTATGTAGAAATACCGTTTAATATCGAATGAATAAGCAAGGGGAAGCTTCATAATGGGCTTATCCAGTGGATAAATTTCCCCTTCGATTAGCAACAACTACAATGATGGCGACAGAAAATTGTGGCTACAATTCCCTAGGGAGAAGGAGACCTTCATTAGGGGAAATTGTGAAATTGCATTTTGCGAAAACGAAAGCGATGTATGACTCATGCTCCACTTCATATGTCATAGAGTACATAAGACAACGTAAACACATGCGTGTTCCTTGTAATTTTGTAAAACGAGTCAGCCTTAGCAAAAACCAAATGTTCATGGAATGAGTATCAACGCATAGCCAAAGTACCTCACCAAAGGAGTATTTTATTATAATGCATGCTGAAAATGCATTTTGCACATGTGCATGCATTGCAAAAACCGACGAAATTGCAATTAAGAAATGTATTTTTAAAAAGGAAGTGCTTTATATTTTTTGCAACCGCTCGCTCTTTTCGCCATCTCCGCCAGTCACTTTTTAGTGGGATATGCAGTTGAAGAAAAACGCCAACGGTAATGCATGCATCATGCCTAACGGCACAACTTGAATGAACAATGCCGGCTGCACCTTTCGATCAAAGTAATAATTAAAGTTTCATGGGATTGAAAAAAGGAGGAACACGTAATCTCAATATTATAGCAGAAAATTATATGGATAAACTTTATCCGCCGCGACCAATTCAAATGTCTGTCCTTTGCTACATTCTTCATTTATTGCAGCGCATTAAATTTGCAAGTTGGGGGTAGCCTCATAAAATACATTTTAGCGTTATTCGTTTTTAGTGGAAAATGTTTTTCCCTATTTTAAAGCTCTTTCACCATTCAGCAATTTCAAAAGGAAAATTATATAGCGATCGGACATAAGATATGTACTCTACAGATTAGAAACGGAGATTATGCGAAATTACAGGAGCAAGTATAGAAGCTAAAAGGAAAATATGGGATGTAAGGCATTTTTATGGAGGAAGTGTATCTTTTTTCGTTTGTGTACTCTTTATAGATACTTCATATTCTTTTTACTGCTCTTTGTGTTATGTATGTTGGATATATATATATTTCTGGTTTGAAGGTGATAGTGGTGGCGACGTTGATGATAATGATGAAGCATATGGGAAAAACTGATCAATTAGAAATTAGAAACCTGATATCAATATCAGGAGCAGTAAAAGCCGCCTTAGTTGCCAGTACATTTATGGTTTTGTTTATACTCCATATGCATATGGATCTCCAGACCTGCGTACGTCTCCACACCGTCACTAACAGCAGAATTATACATTCTTTTGTCCACACGAACGAAAACTACTTAATGCAAAAAATGTATATACATAAAATAATAATCAAGCAGGGGATTTCCCAACATTTGGACATGACATGCTACACTCCTGTGAGCATATATACAGAATGTGTTGTCATTGAGCTGAGCTGAAGAAAAACGGGGTGGAGACCTGTACTACCTATTATTCGAATTACTCAGAGGTTTGTGCGGACGTAATGCACTTACTAACCGAAAGGAAATAAAAATAGTGGAAAAAGCGAAGTAAATAACCAAGCGGTTTTATATGCATAGCATGCTGCTAGTGCAAGAAAGTTTTGCTTAGTGTCGTTCTGTGTACCTATAGCTATAGCCTACCTAAGCGGGAATCAATGCTGTAGTTCATGCTGAAGTAAGTAAATGAGAATAGGTACGTGTGTAATAAAATTATATATGCAGGGAAATAAAAAAGAAAGCAATACATTCTCGAAACACGACATGATGTGTACTTACATTTATGTATATTCCGGCTAAATAGACTAACAGCATTAAGCTGATTTTGTTACAATGTAAACATTCGAGGTAGAGTTTAGAAAACTAGTCGACATAATACCGTAAGCAAAGCGGCACACACACACACACACTGTATACGTAACATACACATCTTATTATGGCATTATATGCGTTTCTATTATGCATTGTGTACTTGTACTACTGATCGCATGCAACATTCATTTGCTGAATGGTTTTTCGGTTTTCTCATATTATCATCATTATCATCGTGTTTCGAACTTTTGGCAGAGTAGAAAGAAAGGAGAAAGAAAGAGAACGTGGCAATAAAATAGAAATGCCTTTCCTGTCTCTTTTTTCACGTCTACTCGGTTACACCAGTTCACAATATCCTGAAAGTACATTTCTAAGAGTATATGCATAGTAAGGGTTATGTATAATAGTAATAGCTGTAATTGTACCTGGTGTATGGGAACACCAAATTCGTGGTAAAACACGTTTTATAGATCCACATGCTTGCACATAAGATATTGAAACTAGAAACCATTTCTGAATCACAAGAATAGAGAAGCAAAGTAGACAAGCAAGCTAAACGACTTTACCTGTCTTTACCTTTCCATCAGTAGAAAACAACGAGATTGTCCTTTATTCTTGATGGTGGCATGGCATACTTTCTCATGATCAAGTGAGAGGAAAGAGAGAACCTATACGCATTACTGATTCCTAAAGTAGCCGCTGTATGGAAAGGTTGAACTGTTGGGAGCTTTCCCTTACACATGATATTCGCTGAGTAGAAACGTAGGTACATACATACATGCTTTTGTATACAGGAAGGTTACATTACATGCTCTTTTGATAGAGAAACTAAAATTGAAAACGTAATCTCAGTTGAAGAAAGTTGAAACAAAGAATATTCATACAGTTCTTTCAGGAGAAAGCATGGTGTGGCGACTACAATCTGTACTCTTGACTAATGCAAGGATACCTGGAGGTACTGGAGTCAAATAAATTTTATGAATGCTGATACTCTCGTCTAGTACTCAATGGAAAGTATAAAATTATTACAGCTCAGAAATAGGCACGTAGCACCTATCATAAAATTAAACTATGCTGACACGACGTCCTATGTACTACTATTGGTATTTTGGTATACATATTGGACACTTCGTATAATGCATCAACATGCAATCGACACATTGTCTGAGCTTTTTGTCTTGAGTGACGGGTTGACGGAGAAACAAAAACTAATGTTGAGTTTAGTTTATGACAGGCTTTCAAGGATAAGAACAGTTTCATTTTATTGTTATTCAGTAGATACTGTTTATACTTGGGTATGTTATTGTGTTTATGGATTAGATGAATTATATCTGGATATCTACCAGTAGCATGTTCCTACAAAAAGGAATACATTTTTTACAATGTCTGTGTGATGGCAAAGATTAGTGTCAGTCAATGGTGGCATGCATGAATGCAGATGCAGGGTAATGATGATAGCGACAGTTTTGCTTTTTAGAGTCATCAACTTCGTCGTCTTGATCTTTTGTAATAACACTTTAGATTTTCTTGTGCTTATTACCACTATTTTCCGGTACTTGAATGTTGCGTTTAGGATGGAATTTTGCAGTTCCAAATTTTGGCAGTGGTTTTTTACTTCTTTTAACAAATCCGTGCACATGTACATACATTGTACCCGAGTATGAATGATGTTTACATGAAGTTGTATCCAACTACTGAACCGGTCGTGTAAACATGCCTCATTATCACTTATGACATTTGATCCATTTCCATGTGTAATGGTTACATTTTGCCAAAATTTAAAACAAGGCTCACATACATTTCATTGTGTCATTACAGTAGCAAATTTGGAGGGCAGAACTGACGGGCTGCAATAGATAGTTTTAGTTACTGCCCACAATTACAAGAGAAAACATAAGTAAGGCTTATGGTTAAATTGTTAACCAAAAAAATGCAAATATGCCTAAATTTGCTTTTACAGCGTTTATTACAGAATGAGCAAGGCATGCATGTTCACTCATGATTATATGGCAGCTGGTGATTAATTTTATTTATTTTATGAATGTAATAGAGAATAACAATAATGTCTGCATGAATGTGACTGCATTTGTACAGAGTATATAATTGCTGCTGTGCAGTTTTTGTAAATTCATATATTGAAAAATGACATAGAATCCAAGAGACGCCCCACTCCAAGTAACATTCATGTGTATGAGCGCTGAAGACAAGTAATTTATTTCTCGAGAACAAATTTGCTCAGTAGTGACAATACTGGGAAAACAATAGGAATCGCAATATTCAAAATAATCAAATAGACGAACGAAGTTATAAGTATGTACATAGTTTTCCATTTGAGCTAATGTTTCTTCCATTTCATGTTTGTGTGACATGAAAATACAACGACAGTAGTGTCGATACCAGAGTCTCAGCCTCACATTTTCCTGTGAATAATTCGCATGTACCAGACGAGTTAATAAGCTACATGAAAAAACCAAGCCGTATAGAAAAATAAGTTTTATCTCTGTCCTTATTATTGCGACAGTTAATCTATCCAATTGATACATGGAATATAATAGACCGGTTCATTTACCTTTCGCTGGGTTGAGTAGGATATAGTGGTTTTCGGATAGAGCAATGCATAGCGTACCCATATCACTATCATCACCAATATCCTCATACAGTATCTATCTCTTGATGTAAAGCTTATATTTATGTCTACCATGTTGGCTGCTTTTACAGACCGTTTAGATCGCATGTTCCCATCTAGGCTACCCGTCTTTTGCTAATCCATCATTATTATTATAGTTATGGACTTTTGGTAGTTACAGCAGCAGCTCGCTCGAATTTAATACGGCTAATCAACGGGTTTGCAAAGGAAGAAGGAGTAATAAAGTATTTTGGTGGATTAGAAAAAAAACTAGGAATGCAGCTGTCTTTTCTCTCATTCCCTGCATCATTATTGTTTTTACTTGTTAGAAGGAATTCACGAGCAATTTACTAGTATGTTTAGTGGGCATTGTGCATAGCCAAAGTGCATTATATACGGATTTTTATATCATACTATTATGATTCGTATATCTGTTCATAGTCCGAACATACATATTTCTTCTTATAACTTAAAACAACTTAACTTTATAAATGTCTCTGTCTGTGGTTAAACACGTCCTATATTCTGCACTGCGGCTGTCACTCTTGGTGGTATATCAAACCATCTCCAGATCAATTATCAAAATACTTTTACAATGCACAACCTTTTAGTGTCTAGTTTATGTATATAAACAGTCAGAAATTCAATGCAATCATTATTTAAAATAAACAGACAACTTTCATAAATACACGCCCACAATTTGGCAAAGTTTGCCTGACAATATAGCAAAGGATAGTCATTGAACGTTAAAATACAGAAAATAAAGCAATAATAAAAATTTATGTGGAGAGCACATCTTTTGCTAAATATTTTCTCGTTGGATATACAGATGAAGAAATCATCTATATTTTGAGAAAATACATACTAATTAGATGAATCCCTATGTACAATTTTGTTTAGAGAGAGAGAGAGACATATTTGCAATACCTATGCATATAAATACAACTATCAACATTGTCCTGCTATTGCTCCGTGTCAATAGATGTTGAATTGACAGCAGCAAAGTAGATTATTCATGTCATAATAAGACGAATCGCAATGGTGAAATGTAGAGAACAATTATACGATTCCATTTTCCTCGTGTTTATGATGGGGCGTAAAGATGAATTTGTAGTAATGAAGTTGGACATGATAAGTTTCAGTATTAAATGCATGCGCAAAATTACTTTTGTTTTGGATACAGTGTTATTACATTCATGTAAATTTCTATAAATTATATTATATTATGTTGTATTTGTATTGTAAATATATGTGTTTAGCGGTAGTGAATACATTCGTACCACATAATGCAGCAAGATATGTGAAAACATACACTGACACTAAGCTACGGTCCTTTAACAAATTAAAGTACAAGTTTAGCGAACCAATTTCATCTCTGTGTTTGTCTGCACATGCATCGCTCGAATGCGTGAGTGGTAATATGCGATTCAATCACTACAATAAGTTTTTTAATAAAATAAAACAAGCAAATTACAAGAAAAGAAAAAAAATAGATATGTAGTCGCAATATTATTCTACTCTCCTTAAAGCGGTTCAGCCCATTCAATTGTTATTCATGAGAATAGTAAATTGCAGCCACAAAGTTGAAAAAATATATTATTACGGGATTATAACGAATAAGAAATCAAAAGGTTTAGGTTGATCAATGCTACTTGTGACTTTCGGTAGCAAGTCAAACCAACAACTAGCGTGTCTTCTATGTTGTTTGTTCGCATAAATATTTAAATGTATTATTTTTTGTTCTCCGTCACTTATTTATCATTNCTCTCCTTAAAGCGGTTCAACCCATTCAATTGTTATTCATGAGAATAGTAAATTGCAGCCACAAAGTTGAAAAAATATATTATTACGGGATTATAACGAATAAGAAATCAAAAGGTTTAGGTTGATCAATGCTACTTAGGACTTTCGGTAGCAAGTCAAACCAACAACTAGCGTGTCTTCTATGTTGTTTGTTCGCATAAATATTTAAATGTATTATTTTTTGTTCTCCGTCACTTATTTATCATTTATGTATACATACTTGTACCGATTTTGTTCAACTTTTCCTTTACCTTTGAACACAACAGTCAAAACGATCGAATCGGGAAAAGTTTGCTCAACTGTTAAAAAATAATAAATTACATTAATTTATGTGAACCTACACATTGCAGCTCACTATCAATTTCTAAAGTAGAAAGGAAACCATATGAAAATATTTCTCAGTAGTAGTGATTTTTTGGGGTCTGCGGCACGAATTTCTTGGTAAAATGTAAAGTAATGAATGTCATATTTGTTTATGACTTCTGGGTGGAAGCAATGACGGGTGGCGTGTTGCTACTGACGGTGACATGACATGATGATGACATTTTCCAGTATTTCACTATTAGTATCATAATGAACTCTAACGAAGTAAACGAACGGTGTTAAATATTCAGCGGGTGTAATACTTACCTACTCAGATACCGATTCCACTGCATACCCATCAACTTCTTAGAAATGGTCTCCTACATCAATCAGTTTATTCACATGATGTTACAAAATCAACACCATTCTGTGGATGAATACTATATTGCCTCAACTCACTCTACTTATCTGTAAATGCCATTTGTTTAACAGGCTCAGGGAGTGGAAAATAAGGGAATGGCGAAGTGGGAAAAGGTGTTGTTTTTTAATGTTCTACTTTTTGCTGACGTTGTAACCAGCAGTAATTCACAATTTCTCTTCTACTGAGCGTATTTATACTACTTGTCATTCTCGAAGATAGATTCAAGTTGAATATTATTTGAAATTGGTACATTGAACATTCAGATGGAATTTGGAATGTAACATAAGATTGTACAGCTTGCTCTACGTGTCTTCTGTTAAAAAATCATGTACATTGCGGTATGGAGTGAATGAGCTAAATGGTCTGTATGATGCATGCTGTTGGCTTTCATTTCTGACAGGCAGATTAGTAGAGAAATGAGGATGGAAGAAGAAATGAGTCCCCTTCCAACTTCTTCCTACTCTACACGACGTGAAGAAGGCAGTTTCCTCCCCAAACATTTTTTAGGGATGGACGATGCATATACCAAAATTCTTATAATTTTGCTTAATAACTTTACACACACTCTGACAACTTTTTTTGGGTAGAGATTATACTTAAAACCTATAAATATCTGAGAGAAAATGGAAGGCAAAAAGGAAAACATGAAATAGCGTAGGTAATGTAACCTTTTCCTATCGTCTCTGAGCTGACTGTGCGAGACGATTATTTTTGGTTTATCCTTAAAAACAGGATATGTAAGATAGCAAGACGAGCAAATGGATGGATGGATGTCAGTTCAATGTCTCCTTGAGCCCTTCTTTATATTATGTAGCGTATCAGTTTTGAGGGTTTACTGCCATCAGCATCGTCATCATCACCGTGAAATGTATAGGCACGGAAGACTCAAAATCCATGATGGGGTTTTGTTCGTCACATGCTCGATGTTATGTCTGCACATTCGGTGCTAGTGGTACTTATGTCTTTTACAAGTTGGGTTATAAGGTCTAGCTAGTTGGTAGTTTTTCTCTATTGCCCATGTAAGGAATATAAACACGCATCACGTCTCAGTTGTGTATTTATTTTTGGTTCTAAATTCTAGGAAGCAATTGAGCAATATATGAGCAGGAGCTGTGCGGTGTGTTTTGTGTCTTATGTTCTGTATTATATTATTATTACAGTTTACTACTTTATAATTCCTTGAATGCAGACTTTTTAATCCTGTTTTTAAACTCACGTTGAATTAAGTACATGGGCATTGTGATACTTCTTTCAAAAAAGTTTTCTAGCCATTTGAGATTGTGAGCTCATCATGTTCTGCTTTTAAAAGATATTTTACAAGCAAACTGGTAATGAGATTTCTACATATATGCAATATGATCGTTTTGACGCAAAAAAAACAACAACAATGCATTTCTGTTATGATTCGCATTAACTACTCCTCCTATAAAGGCGTCATATTTTGCGCTTGTTGTGATGCATGCACGAAATGTAAATGCAGAAAAGCAAATTACGTTAACCATTACTACTACGGCTCCTGCTACTGCTCTAAACTAAGAACAACTCTTCATCTCATTGAATTAATGCAATCCAAATAAAGTTCCAGCTTAGTCGACGACGTTGAAACTAGTAATTACAATAAGCGTTTTCCTTTTCTGTCTTTGCATACATGTTACTTTAATGTGCTCTTGTTGTGCACCTACATGTCTGGTATTCAACAACATCAGTATTCTCCTGTTGTATTCTGTGTAATGTTGGTTGGCTTTACATGTTGGAACACAGTGGATAGCGTCGACCCTGTTTGTTACGCTGCTGCTTCACATTCCAACAACAGTGAATCGGCCCACCAAGCATGCACGAAAGGGTTTCTTGTTTCTCTTCTAGAAAGATAGACAAACTGAGAGCGTATGTATACTTACCCTGTTGTAGTAAGCTCTGCTCTATTCTCTCGTCAATTCTGTAAGGTGGTATATGGCTCTGTTATGAAGTTGTACTGATGCAAGGAGTTGTATAGAAAAGCTTCCTTGGCAGCTAGAAGAGCTCTCTCCCTGCTCGTCTGATTTTGCTTCTTCTTCTCGTGCTTGAAGCTTCTGCATCGTGCGCTCGTTCGGTAGCGGTGGCAGTACGATTTTGGTTGTGCATGGAGAAGGAATTGTTGAAAGATCAACGGAGAAAATATTTTCTTTTCGCTAACTCATTCACTGCAAGTCAGCCTTCTCTGTATGCCTGTCTCGGTTTTTATTTGCTTACGTGCAGCATAAAGTGAAACTCGCATACGATACGCGTACACAGGCAAAATAATATACACCAGTGAGTGTGTGCGCTTTTTATATGGCACTGTTGGGTACCAACCAACCAGTCATTGGCGTGACTAAAAGTTTCAACGATTATGGTCCCCTGTCCGTCAGATTGGCGCCAGCCTGAGGACATAAAAGACAGGACTTTAAAGAAAATTTTTGGCAAATTATCGTGTTTCACTTGTTATTACTGTTTCGAGACAAGGTTTTCCTAGTTAGTTATTGTTATTCTCTCTTTGCACGTATGCGCTTTCACTGCGAATGGGAAGTGTTGTTGATGTTGTTATACTGCACTTACACTACCACCACTTACTGAAACAGTAACAGTTTTGTCAAACATTTTTTCAAAGCATTCATATATGTAGATTGTAACAATTATTGTTCTCGGTTCAGAGTGAATTTTTTTAACTGTGTCGCATCTTATTCATACTACCCGTGAGTGGATTTTACATTTCGTGTGTAAACAACAAAACAAACATAATATTCTGCTGTTATCTGCATACCATCCGACCCTCAGTTATATTGAACATTAATACATTCAGTTTTACAAACATTTGAATAAAACCTACATTTCACCACAACAAACTCATCCGCAAATACATATTTTTGTGAATCATAGCAAACTACCCATATGTTTATTATAACAGATACACAATTGTGATAAGAACAGAAAAGTAACAAAAAAAATGAAAATAACAAGTGACCACATACTTACATGCACATTTATCGGCTATTTCAGAAAATAGAAAAAGAGTATTATTACACGATATTCATTGTTCAGAGTGCTGCTGTTTGTGCTCTCGGATATAAATATTAGCCGATACAAAAAGATACAAGTAGTAACATTTCTTCCAGAGAAAGCACGTGAAAATTGTGACCTGTCTGAACATTTGTTAGAAATTTGTCGAAAGAGAAATAATCTCAAAAGTTGAAACATTTCAGATTAACTGGAACGAGCTATCGCGTTAAGTAATTTTTCTCGTATTGTGTTGTTTTTACTTAGAGTCATCTAGTACCAGTATACAGTCACCATAAAAAGTTTATACTAATCTTATAAAATGTTTTCATGTACTGATAATGTATGTAGTGCAATATGTATTATTTACCATTTCTTCTCTCTTCCTCTCGTTTCTTCATTTCATTCTGGTGTGTACAAAAATTGGTTGATAGTGATTTTGTGTAATATGCTGATACCGGACTCGTATATGGAGACGCGAGAAAATAAATTTGAAATGTAATGACGAAAGTTTGTTTTTTGGTTACGTTATGCGTCTCAGCAGGTCGGTGGTGGCAATAGTGGTTTGCAAAATTGTGTCGGTAATTTCTTTTTCCCGAGGTAATAACATTATACACAAAGAGGAAATTGTATGAAAAGCGAGTTTACTTTTATGCGCCTCCCTAGCAAATGAATGTTGCAATGTAGAAAATGAAAATGAGAAAGGAAACCCCGTTTTTTATCTGGATCACTTTTTAGTGTGTGGAGTTATACTTTTGTTTGGACTCCTTCTCTCTGTTTTCCTATGCATTATAGAATTTGTGTTATATTCATTTCGTTGTAACATTTTTTTTAGCTTGAAAGAGGTATAGATTCATTGTGAAGCGGTATGCTTACAGCAACAAATAAAACGAGATGAAAAGGAGTATTTTCTGGAAGATAAAAGAGAAAGATGTTATTGTGTGGGAGCAAACAAAAAACGGAGCAGAAGAATTTAGAAAGAGATAAATAGTAATACATAGGAGCACACCTATTTAAGCTTATAATAAAATAAAGTATGTATACAATTATTGTGTTTATAATACCAACCAACTGGCGATGTCGACTCCAGTATTTTATGGGTTCAGTTCAGTTCGGTAGTAAAATAATATCATTTCAAACAAAGTTGAAAGTTGCAAAGGTGACTACAGATTATCAGTTATAAGAGGATTTATGGATGACTCATACAAAAATACATGGTAATATTTTTTTCTTTTATCTTCAGTTTGGAGCCACTGTTACCACTGTTAAATTCTTACATACTATATCGGCACGGATGAATGCTAACATATTGTGGTAGTGGCTGGTTACTAATATCGTTTCCGCTTTTGTGACTGATCGTATAATGTGTTTCAGAGATATAGTCAACAGTCAGAATGTACAGTTTAGAAGCATTTCGTATTTATCAAAGTTATCAATGGTAGGCAGCTATTATGGTAATAGTGAGGTTTATAGCTTGCACTGCTCCTTTGGTCTTTTGCTGTAAGCAAAGTAAGTTGAGGAAAGTGTTTTGTTATGAGCTTTATCAGTAGGAAAAAGTTTACTTGAGTACGTGCTCTTACCACCGTGATGCAGCTTTAAAATGGGCAAAGTCTGTTTGTAAATCAGTGATAGTGGCTTTCTTCAATCTGGTCAGTTTTTAATAATATAGTAGGTCGGAAAGAAGTACAATGAAAACTGTAACACTGTTGTTGTTCATGCACCTATATACATTCGTATGTGCTTGCATGTACGTAATGTATTTAAAGGCACCATAAAGAGCAAAGTTCACTTATTATTTAGTTTCAACATAAATACTAAATCGTAACCGCTACTCTTTAAATGCTAAGCAGCCGACATTCAGTATCAACTCTTGTTTGACTACGGTGGTTTTGAGACGTAGCTGACCTGTCAGATAACAGTTCACTTTGGAAGAAAAATATCCCTTCTTTTCTCGCTTTCTTATTGCTACAGAAGAAAATTACAACAAAATTGGTTATGTCATGTGTCCAGTTAAGCTTCTTATGGATTTCTTTCTATTGATAAGAAGAATAACAAAATCAAGAATAACAAGAGTATATTATCTAGACTAGTAACCTTTCCTCAATCGGAATGAAAGACTCAAGTACATATAGTACATTCCATAAAGAGTACAAACGTAACAGTACGATCATCCTGTGAAGTGGACACTCGACGCAAAACCTCTCTCTATAGTTGAGTGGTACATTGATTTTAACCATTCAATACTTGCCTATGAATATAACAGCATATCCGAGCAACTAGGCAGAAGCTGTTTCATGATTATTGTACAGCTGTATGAACCTAATTGCACAACACTTTTCACGTTTTCGAGGTCTGTCGTTTGCCGGATTGCGATCATGTCATTTAACGATAGTATATCTTCTGTGTCAAGACTTAAGCAAACCAAAATGGCGTTGGTATGTCACGGACATATAATGCGTTGTTGGTACTGAGACTCTTTTACTTTTCCATTGCAGTAATAAAAATAACTCAGATCTGTGTGTACATTTCGAAGAAATATCGTTAACTAAGTACCATCATGGGTGGCTATTAGATTGATTGTTATTATTATCTTGGTTATATGATGAAAGTTGTTATTCTAAGAATCTCCTACAAAAATGATGAAATAAATGCGCCAGATATTTGACAACAGGGATGACTCATAAATAAACCTATATCATGTGAATAAACAGTCAATATAAGTCATCAAACAGATCGCTTTAATCATTTTAACCAGTATTTTTCTACTTGTAAGTGTTATTCTTCTCAGAATAGTATTTTTTTATTTATACGCTGCTTGTAAGCCTAAAAAAATGAAGTCTCACACATGAGGTAGCTGTGGTTTATATCTTAAGAACATATTAGCGCTACGTTTTTTGATAATTCCAAAAGAGCCGTTAGGTACTTAAATCCATTGAGTCTAATTGACTAAATAAGTTTTATTACTTGCTCTGACAAAAAATCCCATCTTTGCTCTTCTCCCTTCATTTAAATGCATCTGACTGACTCCATTAATGAAAGTTAAGTAGCAAAAAGATTTTTAAAGAAATGAATAAACTTTACTCGTATTTTCCTATTTAGCGTGACACTTCAAACGACGATAAGAAGAGAACTTGAGGATATTCTTTTATAAGCGTCGAGAAAATAAATTGGAACCAAATAATATCTGCTTTTCGTTGAAGGTAGTTGGCAGTTTTGTATGATGGTATGTTGGATAATTCAATGAGAGCGCTATGGATGATGTTCATTCATGATCATGCTGCTGAAAATGAAAGGAATAGAAATGTTGCCCTAATATAATAGAAGCATATACATAAGCAGAATCATCATTGTTATTGTCGTGTTGCTGCTCCCTGAAAATTATACGAGTGTATGTAGTCGTGTAATAATGCAATCATCATGGCCAACTACGATTCATGTAATAAAGTACGTGTTGTGTTGCAATGATAATGAAGAAAGTTGTTTGACTGCATGTATGAGTGTGGTACACGGAGGAAGGAAGAAATAAGGGTCAGAAAGGAAATAAAAGGAATAAAATGGGGGAGAGCCCATCTCCATAAACATCATCGTCAATATCACCATTATAATTTGAAGGACAAATTTTTCGATTAATATTATTACAACGAGCGCTTTATATTTTTGATCGTGATGATGATAATGATCATCTTAGCCACTAGGTTGATGAGATGAGGCATGAACAAAGCATCAAAACAACACATCCCAATCAAGGATAGTTCGAAGTTATCTTGAAAGAGCTAAATACATAATGCAACGTCGACATAGTAGATATAGTATAGTGAAACTTTGAAGTAGGTACTCATCAGTTCAAACTCGACAACAACAACGCTCTAATCATAATCTCCTATATATACGTTCTCAAGTTCCGTTGTCTCATTGGAGTGATGCTGGCGAGCATTGAAATTAAGTTGAAGTAGAGAGTTTTTGGTTGAAACTGTCGCTGTTGGTGTGATTGAACCACTATAAATAGGAATATGTAGATATATATTGTAGATATAGAGAGAACGAGTGAATTGTTCTAAGGAAAGGAGGAACAAAGTAAGTAACGAGGAAAGGCAAAGCAAATGCAATAATAAGATGAGTTGATGATGATGAGAGATGAAAGAGTGTTTGCTGCCATCCATTTCATTCCATCCATTCAAAGTCAGTCACTCATCCTTCCGTTTGTTGGCTTCCTTTTATTCAGCAATAATAACCACGTAGACCTTAATCCATTATGGGCAACACCACTGGAGCTAAGTTTTGGGAAAACTAACACTACGTTTACTAAGCTTACATTTAGGTATAGTACCATTGCGCTAGTGCATTGGTGCTTCTGCTCTCTTCTGTCGTTCATCGTTCTTGTAGTTTCCGTAGTTTGTAGAGACAAACTGCATGCTTGTATGTTTTTGTCGCATCTGTCTGTCTGCCTATTGTGTGTGTGCCATTCCATGCCACTGCCAGACAGGCATGGAGAGAACAAGCAAACCAGCAGCAGTAGTTCCATTACTGTACTTTTACTTCTTTCAGATTTCATTGGCTAGATTGGACCCAATTTAACTTAATTGTTCATAATTGGGAACTATTCCCATAGATTCCAATTAAGTTCCATTTACCCAGTCAGAGTAGCAGGATAAACTGGAATGCCTTTGTGCACTTATTCTGTTACCTCTCTCGCTCTTCTGTTTTTGCTCTACTTTATTGTTCTGACAATGCCGTATAACACTGCTCTCCGAATGAAAACTGGTAACGAGAAGAGAAGATACGGAGTGGAATTGTCATGTAATATTGCTAACTTTTCTCTTTGTGCTATTGCTGGTTTGTAGAGGAAGAGAACGATAAAACTATTATTGCATGGCTAGGCGTCATTTAATACTCGTGTTTGTTGTGTTAGCTGTTAAATGAGATAAGCGGACCAGTTGGAGTTGGCCTTTTTGAATATTTCTGGTTTCGTTTTGAAAGAAAAACAAAAATTATTATAACAGCCATGTTCATTTTGTGATCATTTACAAGAATGCACGTGTAATATTAATAATATTATCAAGTTTATTTAATGTGCTGAAGTAAAATCTTCTATTCATTTCCAATAATCTTATCTTATCATCCATCACCACCAATCAAGCGGAGGAGGTAAACTATTAAACTAGCAATATCGTCTGCAAGCTTAGCATCTTGAACAGCTCGCGTTACATTTGATAATGAAATCATGTACAAATATACCATAGCTATTGACGCATTTAAATGATATAGGTAACCTTCGTAGGTGGTTCAACTATTTCTCGTCTGTTTTCTTGTTTATATTCTTCTTCAAGTCCAACACTTAATTTGTTTGTTTACTCTACTAATACCTATGTACACTAAACCATCAGCAATTGAAAATGATTCATATGGAAATTTTGTTACGCATATATTTACGCTGCATCGCAATGACAGTGTAATTAATGAATCTTTGATGGTGTGCTTTCTTGTCTGAGAATGTTTTCAATTTATCCCCATCAATTGTGACAGACGCTCAGTTTGGCTAATCTATAACCAAAAATGCACTGATACACAGCTTACAGTAGAGCCAACATTCAACACTAGAACAAGCTCGCAAACACTGTTTTGGCATTACCCTATTACCAGCACGTTCATATCGGTATATGTACATAAGTGAAATGAGAAGAACAATATAAAACATGATCATTACGCAAGTGAAATGTGACTTGTAGTTTTTGTGCGAGCAAAACCACACATATACACACAGACGACTGGCATACACCAATAGAGAGAGCAAGGCGAAAAATATCTTTTCATAGCAACAGAGTTCTCTATACCACCTTCTCATACACACTTATACCAAAGTCGGGTCTCCCAACCCCAACTCTCTACTATGTATGTATTATCTAGTATCTCTGGAGCGTTTTGTTTTTTGCAAGCGGCAGCGCATCCGGCTGTCGCTGGTGATATTGCTGCCTCAGCTTTTCTACTTCTATCTTTCTCTGGAACTGTGCAAGAATCGAGTGAACACATAGTATCTACTTGTATAGAAAGAAAGGAGTTATAAAGAGCGGAATACGTTAACTACGACCATATAACTACGGTGTTGTGTACATGTATAACATATCCAGTGAAAGAAAGAGGATTATACTATTATAGCATCCCTCTCTTCAGTAAAGCATACACGTTTCTTTTCTCATTTTATGGCAGATCGTTTGTGTATAATGGAAAGAAAGAAGTAACATAGCACCGACAGTGCTGGTGTTGTGCGGGGGATTGTACAAGAGTCTAGTCAGAACTGCTAGTATGAACTTTGGTATTGATCCGAACAAGTTTCCTCTTTTGGAGAAAGGGAGAAGGGAAAGTAGGTTTACGACAGTGAAAATATCAGACAGAGTGAAAGAAAAAGAGTAGATGTTTCTGTGGCAATGTGCACTAGGAAAGGAACACAAAAAACAGACGAAGAGAAAGCAATACTGATGGTCTGGGTGATGATGATGATGACTACAAGATATTGTGTGCACTTGTACAGTTCTACATCTACAATATTCTTCTCAGTTTTCTCGTTCTTCCTCTCTGCTGCCGGCTGTTGAAATGGTTGAGGTGGTTGGTAACTGTGGAAGTAGCAACTTTTTTTCGAGAGAACGAACGAACATTGCTCCTTCACATTACAAGGTACTAGTAGGAATCCAGTATAGCAGCTCGAGGCATGAACCTCTAAAAGCATGAAAGCAGGCAAGCCACGACTGCTTTCTAAATGATGATGATAGTTATGCCGACGTTGAGAAGAGAATGCTTTTCTTCTTTCACAACTAGTTGTGATAAAGATGATCATGTTGATGCCCTTCTATGTGTGCCGCCGACGAACTAACCGACCATGTTGCATAAATGGCACCGTTGGATTTCAGATTCTTTTTTGGGGAAATTGTTATCACATCTCTTTATTGCGTAGCTTTACCCGACACGTTAATGGTGTTGCTTTAGTAAACTGGATATATGCATATATTCGCACACATGTATATTCATATACACGCGTGTCTTACCTCAACCACTAAACGCGAAAGGAAGAGACAGACTCTTCTCTCACACACACGTTCAGAAATACTTTTGTAAAAAGTTGTCTCCTTATAAGATTGGAAATGGAATGTCTACCCCTCCCACGAAACAAAGTACTTAAACAACGTTGTTATGCATAATAAGTTATTATTGCGAGGGCCTTATAGCGTGGAGTGGAATGCGTGAGATCACTTGGTACATGCAGATAAAAATGTAAGGTTTAAATGAGTAGAAAGATCACTTTTATTGCCTGTAGGTCCCTTTTGCTCTTTTGTTTTTACACAAAGGAGACAACAATAAAAATCTTTCACTATTGTTTTTACTACTGACTACTACCAGCTTTTACTGTCCCGGTCCCTCCAAGATTTTTACAAGATATTTGTGAAAAAGTTAATGCAATATTTTTATGTTGAAATTATATACATGTTAAGATAGAAATACTTAAATATATTTGAGGGGAAATTGTCAACTTCCGCTTGATGTTGTGATATTATTTGCAATGGAAGATTTTTTTATATTGTTCAAGAACAAGTCCGCAAGCAACTTGTCGTTTTTATGGAACTTTCAAATTACTCATTGTTTGAAGCGTTATATATATGAGCCTAGGATTAAACGAATCATGTAAAATGGCAAACGAATGGGCATGAAAAAGGCATTATTAAGGCATGCTATTATGTATGTATACAAAAGAGTTGAATTTTGTGTAGGAAGTACTAATACCGTCTTATATACCTTCTTAATGCTGCTCTACTACCAAATACGGTCTTTGAAAGGTTTAATTTTTATATCATTCGTTGGACATAAAAGTAGAAAAAGTGATCAAGCCTTATGTATATGAAGCAAGTTGAATGAGTGAATAGATGAGGAATTCCCTCTACATTTTTATATTACATGCTTTTTTATTTTTATGTAGTTTGTCATTCTGGACTGCTCTGCAGAATAAACATATCGGAGCAAGGAGAAAGTTTTATTTTTTTGTATGAACTGCATCACTTTTTTCCCTTTTAGTCCTAGAATATTGTTATTACAGGCGTATGGCCAATAAAATTATTTGGATAGAAGAGCCAGAAGAGCAATGTCTGACATCCCACAAGCATCAAGTTCGAATCTGTATGACTGGCTCGTTTTTTTCGCAGTGGAACAACACTATTATAATGTTGTAGTAGACATGCATAAATACAAGTATGTGTGTTTCAGATGTAGTAAAAAAAACTTTTTTTTCTCGGCACCGGGAGCAGTAGTAATAGGAAAGCGAGGAATATTATAGTGGCCATCCTTTATACTATGAGAATGAGGGACTTTTCAGTAGGAAAAAAGAAAGAGATTCTGCGAGGCATCAACCAAGTCAAGTCGTAAAAAGTTATGTTCATCATGATAAATGTTTGTGTGTATACATATATGTAATGTAGTGCGTACCTATGTTTGTAATATATGAAAAGTTTTTTTCTGTTGCCTTTCATAAAGGAATGCAATTCATTTATATTACACTGTAGTACACTATTACATGAATGTAGTGCGCTTAATAATATATAGGAATGATGATGATGATCATGTTGACGATGAACCAAAAAAGAAGAAAATGTTGATACTGTAATGAAAATGAAGCCAGACAAAGTAAGCAGGGGTCTTTTTCAGTTTTAATCATGATGATTACATTCATAGTGGAATATGCTGAAAAAAATCATTTTGTTTGGCTGTACAAACCGAGTGTCCAATAAAATCCATTTTTTTGTATACTTTCGCTTAGTTGGGTTAGAATAAGAGTAGTAGGAGTGAGAAAAGGTTCGTAGCGGTTGGTATATGAAAGTATCTGTATGCATGTACATATATTGATCCACTTAGAATTTCGACATGTTATGTTAATGTAAAAGTACTGCACTGTTTTGTCCTGTGGGTTGGCTAGCAAATCAACATTAACTAACGTAATTGTGATGACGATGATATCATGCATGAAATCCAAATATATACACCATCCAGCTGCACCACACGGTATATGATGCAGAGACAGAAATAAATAAAATTGACTTGTTATTTCTTGATCTCATCTAAAATTGAAAATGAACTGAAAGAGGAAGTGGGAAGATCCTTTTTATTTCCCCCGTTTCTGTATCAATTGCTGCTTGTAATTTGCTGGTAATCGCAATTCCAACATCAATGTAAGGATGTGACCATCAAAGTGTATATAAAACCATTTGTTAACTTTACGGAGAACACGTATCGTCTGAGTTGATGAAAGCATTACATACAATACGGTGTGTGTGGGTTGAATTATTCGCAGGTTTTCAAATGATGTGGAATTGCCTTAAGGCACTCTTTTGTTGGTGTTTCTATTGTACACATGGTTTGATTAGAATGCGAATTTAGTACTTTCATTGTAACGCTATTCCAACAGCTTTGTATCCTGAAAGTTAATGACAATCATGTACATGTACTAATACAGATCGAATTTGAGGTGGAAAGAATGATCGATAATGTGTAGAATAAAGGGGTAATATGCACTAAGGTTTACTGTAACTATATATGGAATCAATATTCGCTAATGTATACATACTAGGCTTAATAGAATTCTTTTGAGTTCGTCCTCACCAGCTTCACTGAGGATGTTTGAGTGGATGATGAAGATGGAGTAAATGTGTGCCTGGATAATCATTTTCTTGTGAATCTATAAGTAAGCTGCTTCATAGGACTTTTTGCAGCCGCAAGTCAGTCAAGAATGATACATTCGCTTTTTTTGCTTAAATTCTACTGAGGTGTAGTTTACCGTGAATCTTTGTGATCTTTTTTTTGTGCGGTACAAAAAGAAATTCATTCTGCATTTATTACTTTGTAAAGGGGAAACAGGAGAAAAGGGAGTCAAATGATCCGGAATGAAGCTTTTATAAAAGATTTTTGTCTCTATATGACGCAGTTGAGTATGTACGATATTTTGTATTAATAGTGTTACTACTAGCCTAAAATAGTTTGTTGTTAAAGTCTCGAAGTCTCTGCACTACATCACGGTGAGATATTGGTTTTAACTGAAAATACGTACGACAGCTGTATGAAGTTGATGGGAATACAAGTTGAAAAGCTCTTCAGGGTAAACGGATATCGTGTGGTCTCTACTTACTTTCGTGTCATTATTATTGCTTATCCAACTGCTTAGATTTTTGCAGGCATTTTACAAAGTATCTATTTGTGTTTGGGTACCGCAACTTTTTTCTTTTGAATTCCAATCTTCCAACTGTAAAATTTGAGGAAAGTGAAAGTAAAGAAACGAAGTTGGCGATGTAGGAAAAGTTGAAAAGTACACTAGTTATTTCACATGAAGTGATTTACAAGTCATTATCGACAAAGTGATGCTATAATATGTTTTTATTACTTTAACGTGGAATAATATATTCTTCCAGAGACCTATTGGGAGCATAACAAATACTCACATTGGCAAATGTAAATGTAACATAATTTGATACAGAAGGATGCTGTATTTTCCACCGAAGTGGGTTACACTATTTCCTCCCAAAGTAATGGGATGTCCAAAGAAAATATAACAGTATCCACGGTCCTCGGGACAAATGATAGCAGTTGTTGAACTTTTTGATGAGCTACATAACTGCAGTGATAGCGATGGCACTGGAATGGCAAGTTACGTGTGAAGCGAAAGTGGAAAACTATTTATTTACCACTTTTACCATCCAAGTTAGTGTACTTATAGTCAGTTTTAAATTGGGCATTCAGCAAATTTCGCTTGGCGTACTTTTTCATGAAACTGATAACTTAATGTGGAATGGGAAACTATGTTTCATTGAAGTGGGAGATTCCTCGTCATCATTTTTGTAGTCTTCAGTATATTCTTCTAGAGGTAGTTCAAATTGTTGTTCAAAAGAGATTGTGTACATCACCGACAGATTATTACATTTATTTTTAGCTTGAATAATATTTAGGTGCGTATATTCGGCTCCTCATTTATTTCTTTGTAGTACAAGAACCCCTGCGGTCCTACTTGTTCATCTTCTCTCTTTCTCTCTCTCTTCTAAACAGAAATACCCCTTCTCGTTTCCTATTTTATTTTCAAGAAGCGAGAAAAAAGGGGAACTTTATTGAAATCTTGAGTATTTATTGTGCGTGCTCTTTCTTAAATAGACAGGCAGATCATGTGACGATACCCTCTGATGTTGTACTAGTTAGTGAATCTGCAGCGAGAGCCCTATTCTTCATACTTAACTTTTTGGTTTCTATTTCGCCCTATAAAAAGCTTCATGTTTCATATGACACTAGCCATAAAATACATTCATAAATGTGTATACTTGATTATATGAATAAAATAATGTAATATGTGAAAAAGACAGGGTAATCATTCACCATGCAGATTTTTTGCTACAAGGGAAAGTCCTTTCTACAAAGGTTTTTTAGGCAAGGATAATAATAATGGCGAAACTAAAAGGAGCAGCAAAAGGGACTTTTCAGTGAAATAAAGCTACTTTTACTGGCTCACGGTGGAAGTAGTGAGTGGAGCCAACGACTATTATTCTTTACAAGTTGCTTTTCGTCATCTCATCTCATTTTCCTTTCTTGTGAAAAAAGGCAGCACCGTTCTTAAACTTTATGTTTTACATAAGTAAAATTCATATATTGATATTACCTATATTATCACTGCGGATCACGTGGTGGTATATGCTATACCCATGTGTAGATTTTTTTTGTAAAAGGAGCAATAATAATGTTCATAAAGAACGTAGGAATGGGAAGAAAGAATGAGGCGGACTAGACTAGACTAGTAGGAAGAAGGAGAAAGGAAGTTGTACTCGTTCATGTGAGAGTAACAGCGATATAAAAATGTTTTTCTTCTCGTCAGTCTATCCGTGAGATAGCATTTTTATTGTGTAGCACATCGTTCACACACATATATAGTCCTTTTAATACTGGGTGATGCCAACAGTATGTATGCAATGCAAGAGTGGTATTATTTTTACATCATTTGACTTGGAAAAGGGCATATATGAAGGGATGTAACATCCAGCGAAAGCGTAAGGAAAAATGAAAAGACCGACCGACCAGACCGTGCAACCAACCAAACAACAACGAATGAAGAAGCACTTGAAGCTTGATAAATAAGATTGAAAGTGAAAAATTGTTGTTGAGCAGTTGAGTTGAAAGAAAGACGGTGACGGTGTGGGTGTGTATTCATGTATGCATTGGCTTCTGTGCTTTCCCCCTTTAGAGTAGTCACTTGGCTTAAACTACTAAAAGTGTTAAAGTCAAGTTGAAAAAAATTTATCAGTTATGCCTTTAGAAAGGCGAGTACAGTAGAGGATGTAAACGAAAAAGATGTGATTTGGAACAGCGTAGAAAAAAAGTGTAGAGACATGAATGCTCACAACACTAAACATAGGCTGTGTGTATGTAGGTATATATCTTTCTTCCTTGGTGGTTTCATTTTTCTGTAATGCAGTTATTCTCCTGTCCAAAATTGTATATTTTTATATAAAAAAGAAGCAGAATGTAAACTGTTCTCGAAAGAGATGTTTTCACATAAAATTCATAATATAATCCGTTTTCTGTTGGTATACGGATGCAAGGCTTATGTGTACTGACTGACAATGCGATAACATGAATAACCACTTAAAATTTTCAAATGAAACCTTTTCCAGGTTATTCAGCATGGCGAAAAACATATGTGTGCAAATTTT